>JARFOD010084311.1:0-18985 GCA_031763545.1 Mopalia muscosa | reverse complement strand
AATCAGAGAGCAATTAGGCCAGAAGGAGTCACGATGAAAATACAAACATGTAAAGCTAGGTGACTGTTACTGTTTGGAAAATAGGTTGGTTTAATTGCGTTTGCCAGTAGCGTGAATATTTGAGTATTATTTAGGCAAGGGCAATAAACATAAAATCTTTGTTTAAAACTCTGTTGCCGCCCACTTGTTCTTGATAGAAATTTAAGCCGAAGTGTACTTTTAAACTAACAGAAATTGTGTCAACTTATGACTAATTTAAAAATTCATTAGAGGGATAAACTTACCGCCTATTAGTGTTTCTGTGCATTTTCCAAAGTCAAGAGTGACATTCACAATAAAATCTGCTACCAGTGCTGGGTTACTGTCGTATTGAATTAGAGTGTTAAACTCGTATTCATAACTGTTAGTGTTCTTGTCCTGGAGGACATTTCTCTGATAATCCCAAAATGTACTGTAGTTATTCAACTGGAAAAATAGCTGTCCTTCCTGTACAATGCCGTTGATCAAATTCAAATCCTCCACTGTTCTCGAGGACTCGTCTCCAAAATGAAGCAAAGAAACCTCGATAGTTCCATTTAAGCCATTCTGTGGTAACTGGGCAGTACTGACAAGCTCTCCGCCCCAAGCCGACGAGAGCTGTGGTAAAACCTTATGAAACTGTTCCAGCATCTCTTGTCCATAGCTCCTATCGCTTCCGTCATTTAAACGCCAGATGCTGATGTAATGAATGAAGCCTGAGGGAGCATCGTGTAGAACAAATGTGATGTCTGTAACGATACCGAATGTGCCGGCCCCTCCACCCATAACTGCCCAAAATAAGTCATTGTCTGTGGCAACAGTGACCGTTCCGTTCGAATGTGAGTATGTAACACCTCTGTGAGAAACGTCAGCAATGCGCCCATCTGGAAGCACGATACGGAACCCAATGACGTTATCAGCGGCTAGTCCCAGGGCTCGAGAGACCGGACCAAACCCACCATGCCCAGCGAAGTCATCTATGTGAACTAACGGGTTCCCAGACCCTACCACTACTTTCCCATATCGGTCTGCCTGGAAATGTTAAATACAACATAGTCAATACAATTGGAACATTTTATTTAGTTTTTCTCGTCATGTAAGACCACATGTTTTACTAGATTTTGAAGGACGAGGCGCTTGTGTAGTATTCTAGTCATGGACTACGAATGCATCACATCGCCTTATGCCTTTCCAGATATTATCGGCATTACAAAGGCTTCGTGTTAATAAACTGCCATAGGGCAGGGAACTAAACGAATATATAATACATCTTAACGGTTAAACACATTATGGACCTTATTGTGTCTTGTATGCTTTAGGTGTAGGATTATTTGCTATTCATTTCAGTTAAATTACTAGTTACACGCTCACTAACTTAGTTGAAAATGACATCATTGATAAGACACATTGTATTAAAATATTAAACTTCTTGTACATAAACAGTATTATGTCTCTTTTAAATGATTAAACTCACTTCTTCATACACGCTGGACCAGTCAGCGCCACTATAAACTGATATAGATGCACCAGTAGGGCTGTCCCAGTTTTTCAAATTCACACTGATGTCTGTCATATTTGAAAGGTCGATCTGGAAACTGCTGGTGGCTGCAGATTTGGTCAGCTCTTCCACTCCTGGTGATACAGTATCGACCTCCAAATTATAATCTCTGACAAATAAGAGTGCCTTCTGAATATCCGCTGCAGTCGTTGGTCTAACAACTACTCCAGGTGAGTTATACGTAGTAGAATTCGGGAAATCAGAGCCAAAGTCTTTGGTCGATGGTATCAAAATTGATCCAGAAAGATAACTTCCAAAACCAATAAACTCTGAATCTTGAGGCCAGCAGGGATTTCCTAACAGGCAATATCTTGAACAGAACCCAACCCCTTCATCTAACGGTTTTGTCATTGGTATCTCGCCCAGACTTGGAGTCTCGTATTTTGTACATGCATTTCTTTTCGAAGGCGTGTTATCGGGGTTGACGGTAGTTGTTGTGTTGCAGAAGAAATTGTCAACCAGATCAGATCCAACGCAGTGGTGACAAAAGAAGAAATTATCTCTGTCCCATTGATGTTTTATGGAGAGAAGGCGATCATAATTTTCGCCCCAGAAATCATCTTTCCATGTTGGTAAATTTATGTCCGGCTCGTTGTAATACACACCCTTACCAATTTGACGTAGCTTCACACCCAGTTGTCTGCCCACAGCAATGTTAATCGGATCGGATAGTGGGTCTATCCACGCTAAACCACACGTCAGCGAGCTCAGAGTAGATCGCAGATGTTTCCCCACTGATGTGGCTCCATTTGGCACTTCACTGACCTTACCTTAGGATAAAAACATGGTATATAGATGTTTTAGTTTGAATTCTTTGAAGGTTTATAATTTGCTCCACTTCTATATTGTGTGTTTGTTTTAGAGGGGGAGGGGGTGGGGGAAAACTTACCGACTGTAATGCAAACGTACCAATAATATGAAATATAGATTCACAGTGATTTCACACATTCGATATAAGTACCCCCAAAAAGTATATTGGCAACAACAAGGCTGTCGCCCATCTTCCTATAGTTTTTTGTTTTTGGTCACTGTAAGATTTTACGGGACACCATGAATAGCTCTTGGCTTTTCTCCGCTTAAAACATTTACAGTTTGTCCAAGGAGAGGGGAGTAGTAGGTAGTCACAAATAAGTGTTAGGCGCCAATATGTGAAATATGAAGCTGTAAGCAGAACACTGTGGTCCTTTGTCCTGTTTCATTTTTAAATGTTCTAAGTATACACGAATTAAAAGATTATTTGATAACAGTTTAATCTTTTTATAAAAACAAGCATTAATTTATTTGCACGATTTCTCAACCGAAGCATCATATAGTGTTAGTTGCACAGCGCTAACTCTCAACCCTCCAATGTGGTTGTTGTGTCAAGGAACGACGTATTGGCAAATGTTTGATGGGTTGTCTTTGATATATGTATCAAGACAGCGATGTATGTTGGCGACTATAGAACGAATTCCTTAATTTCATCATATTCATGGACATGGGTGTTTTACGTGCAATTTATTTTATTAACTGTTCTTCAAAGTTGTTGGGTATTAGTATTTTACTTTAAAGTTAAAGTCATAATTAATATTTAAACGATCGATCACAATATATCCTTACCCCCAAGAAGTGTTCCCGTGCAGCCAAATGCTCCAGCCGATGGCGTTACAAACCCTTCTAATATCATATCCGTCAGCTCCGAATTCCTGGTGTCATTCTGAACTAAAGTATTGAAGATGTAAGCCCGGTAATAAATCTCATCCGTGCTGTTCCCTTTGTAGTCCATGTAGGTAGAATGATTTTTGAAAACAGCGTACACTTGATGCTCTTTCATGAAGTTATGTAAGGGAAGGATATCAAGACGACTGGGTTCGTCCCATGCACCATAGTGAAAGAATGCGAAAGTTATTGTTGCAAATGTTCCGTTATATTTCAACGGATCTATTGTATTTATAAGGTAGTATCCACCCCAGTTGCGCGAAAGTTTTGGTAGGAATTCGAAGAAAAAGTTGGAGATGTTCTTACCGATGATGTCATCACCGACATTAAAAGGGTACAGACAGCCCCAGCTAACAAACTGCGATGGAGGAGTGTGAATCTGATACGTGAAGCTTGTCACAACGCCGAAAGTCCCGCCACCTCCACCGAGCACTGCCCAGAAGAGGTCTGTAGAAGGCGATCTTCCAACAGACCCGTCCAGGTCGATAAAGACGGTGCCATTGGCTGAAGCATTCGCTAACGTACCATCTGCCAATACAATCTGAAACTCCACAACGTTGTCCACAGCCAGCCCTAGAACCCTCGAAAAGATACTGTGACCTCCTCCCATCGTATATCCACCCATAGCTACTGTCTGTGCGCTTCCTCCCACGACAATCTTTCCGTACTTGTCAACCTTAAAGAATTTAAAAGAATCTTGTTATCCACCATATATATATATATGTTAAACAATAAACAATAAACAATTAGTCTACCTACTCGCAGAATTCCATATTATATTATCACTGGCATTCTAAATGTTTGCAATGATCTGGCTATTTGCAGGGATGGACTGGACGAATATTCACGAACTACAACACGTTCTAAGTTATATTTTCGATCCACGTTAACATTATGTTAGCAATTTTTTAATGAATCAACAATAGATTATAATTGCGCCCCAACAGAAAATTTCTGTATCTGTGTGAATCCTTTATCAAATTTTGCCAACGTTTTTTCCCGCGGGCTGATTGGCATGGCGAATTGATTGATTCGCTAAAGAGTCACCCAGGAGCACCAATGAAATGAAATTAGATACTGACCTCTCTGTAAACTCTCCCCCAGACATTCCCGGTCTCCGCATAAATGCTTGCACCAGTTGCACTTCGTTTGTCGTCCAAATTAACTTTTAGGCCGTTCATTTTTGAAAAATTGATCTGAAGACTTCCATCAGCGGTAGACTTTCCGTTATAGTCGTGGCCAGATGACAACACACTCAGACGAATGTTGTGCTTCTTGGCGAACGCCATGGCTTTTTGTACATCTAAATAAGTGATTGGCAAGACAACAATGCCGGGGTGTTTTGTATAGAGAGTGTCCTTCATGATGACCAGTTCCATGTAACCCTCCATGTTAGGCGTGAACAGCTGTCCTGCCAAGGAATTGCTTAAGTCATTTATTTCCAATCGGGTCGGCCAGCATGTATGCCCTGGAGAGCAGTACTTACTACAGAATTTACTACCGGTGAAATCACTGGGTTTTCTGTCGACTGATACACTACCATTCAGGCCAATAGGAGTTACTTCTGGGTCCACAGTTGCATTACAGCCTTGGGAACCTAATGTGTCCGAGCCGATACAGTGAAAACAGAAGAAGATGTTGTTCTGGTCCCAGTCAACTTTAATCTCTAGTAATTTTTTGTAATTGCTTCCCCAATAATCTTCTTTCCAGGTAGTTATGCTGGTGTCGGGTTCGTTGATACTAACACCCTTGGTATATTGCCTCAAGGCACGTCCTAGTTTCACAATGCTATCTGAATTGATGTTGTCTAGAGAAACATCTTCCCATGACGTATAGCACATAATAGACGCCAGGGCTGATCTGTAAGCAGCACTGATCGGAGCGAAATCGGCAGGAACGTTTCTGATTTTACCTGGAAATATCAAACACCTTGTTACACAGATCTTATTTTTGTATTTTGTTGCCAGAGCTTTCTTCATCGATTTAGAAACATCCATTTTATTTCAATTTGAATGAAATGTAAAGGTAGGATTCATGTTTCAGAAGGCAATATCAACTAAATGTAATAACTTACTGCTTCATTATAGGTAATGTTAAAAATTAAGAGACTGTACATAATAAGCTTTTTATAACAAACATTTGAATAGAGAATTTTGTGGTAGTTAGCTCGTTTAGTTACGTTGAATGTGCATAGTAGACGCAATTTTCTAGTACATAAAAAAATTGTGACACAAAGACAATCTATATACAGAATATATACCCGTGTTTTACACGGGGTTGTTCTAGAAAAATATTTTACTGGTTCAGTTCTGTTAACAGGCCAATTTACATCAGCATATCATTACATACAAGCAAACAACATACGCAAAACACAAATGTGTTTCCATAGTTGTTCCTGACAATACAAGGACATTTGTTGAGTTCATATGAAGTATTGTGTTAATAGATTGCATTTGCAACTTGGTTTAAATTATGTCTTTGTATTGTATAAATATGAGACTATCATCCTGGGCATGTATGAACAAGGAACCGAGTGGATAACAAGTTTTCAAATAGTTATACCTATCACCCTATTCACAGGATAAAAGCCTTATTTTCTTACAGACAATATTAGGACAGTATGGGTCAGTTTATATGAAGACTCACCTCCAAGGAAGGAAACTACACACGATAGCACAGCATCAGTAACAGGTGACAGAGTACCATTGGATGAATCTACAACCAGACCAATCAGTTCAGGTCGAAGGCTGTCATACTGGAGAAATGTACTCGTCATATAGTTTCTGGAGTAAATATCACTTGTGAAGTTTCGTTGCCAGTCCCAAAAAGAACTAACGTTTTTGTATAGACAGGAAAACTGTCGGTCTTGTACTGTTGTCAGCACGGGTTCAATGGCAAGTCTTGTGGAAGATTCCCAGGGCCCGTAATGGAGCAATACAGCGAACAGCATAGACTTTGTTCCGATCAAGACGGAAGGGTCGCTTTTACTGGTACGAATCGATCCTGTCCACTCAGGAGGTAAACTTGGTAAAACGTTCAGAAATGTTGACAGAACTTCTTCGCCAGCCTCAGTCCCTTGTATTGTGACAAAGGGGTATGCACAAAACAAGGACACCATCGACTCTGGTGATTTGTGAAGTTTTAAAACGTAACTTGTGACGATGCCAAATGTATTCGATCCTCCTCCGCTTATCGCCCAGAAAATATTTGATCTTGCTACTCTAAAACGAGTTCCATTAATAAATTGGCCAAACGTTGCCGCACTGCTAGCTGTGATCAAACTGCCGTCTGATGTAACCATGTCAAACTCAAGCAAGTTATCCGCCGCCAGCCCCAGTAAGCGACTGAGTGGTCCATATCCTCCATTCTCTATGAATCCCCCAACTGACCCTGTCGATGTGCTTCCGCCAACAATTACTCTACCAACAGTGTCCACCTACAGTACAATACATATCAGTTAACAACAAGCATATAGTTAAAATTAAAAATATTAAATTTGCTAGTGATGTTCAAAAAGGCCTTACTGTTTTACTGACCTTTCTGGAAAGAATATGATTATTGTGTGTTAGACAAATAAACATAAGCTTCAAAATATATTGTTTTATGAATCAATCCAATATACTGTAATATAGCACTGTTCCTTCGGCACGTTTCTCACTATTTATTATAGATTTGTCCTGAAATGTTTAACACATAGATAATGTTCACATTCTCCCTGCTGGCATTGTGCTGTGTTACAGGCGAAAAAAGTTTGCTTACAGTTCTGTAAATCAATCTTACTTGTCACATTGTTCTCAAATGTCAACTGCGGGTCATATTATAAAGTCCAGGTGGAGAAATTGTTCCAACCGACGTATCGAGGAAATCTTCATTATCATGATTAGGTTCGTAGTAGCAATCTGCTTGAAAACATTTTTCTTTTTTTAGTTTTTGTCAATTAAATAGAAATGTATCTTATCGCAATAAGTGATAAAATGTGATAAAATAATCACAATATCTTATATGGCTTCGTGAATAAAAAGAAATGTATTTTCAGAAGCATAATTTAGGTTATATTGAATATTTCCAAACATAGTTGTTTCGATGTATGAATAAAACACGTGCAGGCTGTTGTTATCGTTTAGCTCCGAGTAGATGAATACCCGTCATATATTTAGTGTATAAAGTTTTGGTTTTTGTACTGTCTCAAGATGATCTACATAATTAATTTCTCTTTGTATACATTCGGTCACTAAAGTTTATTCTTGTGATGAGGTTAGATTTATTCTCGTTATTGTTATTATTTATAACAAAATTGGGAGCCATCTCATGATTTGTGGCGTATTAATATATGGGGTCAGAGGTAAATGTGCTTGTCCTTTGTTATCACGTGTGTACAGAATCGTCAAACATTCCGGATGTCGAGTATTATAACCGTGGCTGCAAAAACTCTTTTGTTATAACGAAAAACAAACATGTCAATTTTAAAGTGGCTCTATGTTTATTCTGACCTGTCCGTTAAAGTCAATAAGATGACCTAAATGTCTCACTGTTTGATAGTCTCTATATACGCTGATTCGTTTAATCCATCAAAACTTTGCTTCAAGTTTGCTAATATGCACTGCAATATTGGATGGTAGTATATTATTACTGCGTGTTATATAAAAATTAATTACTTAGAATAAAACAATATTTCTGTATAATAATGTATACAAGATAAATCTGGCTTTTGTAGATAGATTATAGACTATACTATAAGTGTGTATATACATTGTGTTTCTTAAAGGTCTTGCTGGACCCTTTGGTTCGATTTTCAGAATGTTGTAGTTAGTCTCTTATGTAGAAGAAGAAAAAATTGTATCATATATATGTAAATATTTTTGGAATGCGGGAATACTCAGGATTTAATATATGTGAATGTGCTGACAATCCAATTATTGTTTCTAAAAATATTGCAAAATGAGTAAATGTCAACAGAAAAAATAGACTTCATTTTTCACGGTTTATTTATCAGAGTGCCATAACGAAAAGACTCAATAAATCAGTTGACCGAATAGTCTTGAACTAGTCAACGGTGCCTCATTTTTTAAAATTTTGATAAGAACGAGCACAGTGAATTTCTTTGTCTATCCCACCTTTGAAAGTCATATAAAAATGTAAAATATAACTTTAGAAAACATTTTTAAAAATCGAGGACGAACTTCTAAAAAATAAGGCACCGCTAACTAGATCGCATTGTGCTCATTACAAATTTGTAGTTTCTAGAAATAGGCCTTGGAAAAAGTACAGTCTGCTTAAACAGGAAGTACCAGAAATGGTCAATTATAGTTTTGCGACTTGAATATATGACCACGGGTAAACTAAATGAATAGCTCCAGTTTAACTGTTTGTATCTAGAATTTTGAATTATTTTCCCCCCACAGATAATTTGAATACCTAACTTTCAATCTAAGCGATAAAAAAAACTGGGTTCTTTTTGTGGCCAATGGGTCCAGCAAGACCTTAATGATAGAAAAAATCAATCCATTCTAGTGTTGATTCTAATCCATAAAATAATACATTTTTCCTGTCAATAAATTTTAAGATTTTACGTTTTTTAAGTGTGTCATTTTAGGAGGCCTTCTCTGATTATGTGATATTGATTCTCGAAAAATCGGCGATGTACATACCTCTTCATATATTTTACCCCATGTATTTCCGGCTTGAAGGGACATAACTCCATCCTGATGTCTCTCGTCCACTAGTTGAATTCTACTGGACTTCATGTTAGATAGGTTAATCTGCAATCCGCCATTCACAGTAGATTTACCCGTTTGATCTTGAGAAGAATACTTTGCAGTTACTCTGATGTTAAACTTTTTCGCGAAGACCACGGCTAACTGGATATCGCGATTGTTTTCCGCGATTACAACAAGACCTGGGGATTTCGCCAGCCGCGGATTATCCATTTTAACGGCATCGTTATAGGCGTTATCAAAAGGCTGAAGAACCTGGCCAGTTGTTTGAGACTTTAGTGATTGGATAAGAACAGGATTAGGCCAGCAGTCCAAACCAGGAAGACAATACTCTTTGTTACAGGCAGAAAACGACCCAGAAAAAAATGACAACAAGAGCAATGATCCTACCAGGAACTTCATCTTTCCTGGAATAAAAATAAGAAATTGTAAATACAGTATCAAATAAGTTTAAATATGATATGAAACTCAAACTCCACTGACCCCCATATCCGTCTCTAAATGTTCCATTGTGCCAACTAAAGTCAGTTCTTCCTATTTAATATATAGAGGTCAGAGGAGGTCGTGTTGCGATAACATCAGCGTTTCTGTAGTCCAATCGATCGATTTTTGTCCCCATTTTATACCGACTTTTTCGAACTGATTTTTTGTTGACGGCAAAATCTTTGCAGCACACATTTTCCAAATGGAAAAGTTAACATTTGATCTAAATTATCAGAATTGGACCCCCGTGGTCAATGTATGGGCAGGTGTGTGATTCACACCTCGACCATGTGAGGTGTTCGGGTGAGCATCGAAACCCTACCCAACCTTATAATTACAGCCAGTGTACATCAGTTCCGATTCTGAGTAGAATCAGTCGAATACAATCATTTTCGTAAGTAAACTCAATACGTTTTCTAGCGATACGAAGTTGGCAGATTAATTTCCCCAGTTGAATGATAAATGACGTTTGTGAATCACAAACGAGTACTCTATGTGAGGTTAGACACAAGCTTTATCTAAGTTTCATATGGACTAGATATAAGACTATTCTCAATATGATTATGTCATATAAAAATTGAAGGTGAAATGGAAGGTTTGTGGTTCACGCTAGTCTTGACACCTTTCGCAAAACCAATTTGGTTTTTGATTCATTGTCACAATGCAAAGGGAAAGAATAACACAATCAGATATTTGTTGCACATCCTATGGCACATCCTACACTGGGTATGCATGACGTACAAGGGGTGTTATATTGGCCATATGTGTAATATGAGAACTGGATTAATATTTGAACAGACGAAACTTTGTTGTATTAATTTTAATAAATGGTTTAGCTGTATAGTGTTGATTGCAAAGAACAGATTGTAAAGGAATGCGTTGATCCTGGTTCAAATATTTCTGGAGACATAATATAACGGTTTCGTAACGGTTGAATACATCATACTCGCTACAGATGGTAGACCAACTCAGCAAGTGTATCCCGAATTCAAAATGAGTTAACCTTGTCCTATTTTAAGGGATAGGCAAAACACCCATTGTTAAGATCGGTATTTTTTATTAAAGTTTGTGATCGAATCGTTTTATCTTGTTCCTGTGGTTGTGTTTAGCCACACCACAAGTTTGAGCCTATTTAACTATACACGATTTAACTGTTCGTTAATCGGAATTCACGTTCATATACATTATGAACAAAGCTATTTAAGCGTACTAAACATTCCTATCACGTCTCGGTTGATAAATATAGACGCGGTGCGCAGACATACTCTCTTTATATAGACTGTCATTGCACATTCTTAATAAAGAGACAGTATAAAAATGATTGATTGCTTTGTTTATTTAACTTCTATGATGGCGGTGTATTCCAGCAATTATTGACCCTAGCACAACCATAAGATGTGAAGCGTTTTGATAAAGCTGGAAAGTTCATCTTCCTTCAGTGCTAAGTAAAGCAGCATTGCTACATTCACAACAAACTGCCCTTAGCTAGAGATCCGTGTGAACAGTAAATCTATAGCATAGCTAAAAACAACTACCGGAAACAAAGAACTGACAATTGTAAATTTAAAACATTTAACCAGTCAGATTGACAGGAGGTAGCTATAACTGGCAGTAGCGGCAAGTTAAAAGAAAACCCAAATAACGAAATGTAGGTCTAAAATAATATAGCATACCATAACTATATTGGTTATTTAAGTAACCTAAATTAAGTAGGTTAATAAACTTTACTCAGTGGAGCTTTGTATGTCAATAATCTATTATAATCGTGAGCCAATAAATCGTTATTGATTGGATATATTAATTTGTTCATGTCATCCGATATTAATACATCTGTCTTTCACCCAACCTGTATTCTGAAGCATCGCTATTATAAGGCGTCGGAGAAGACGAGAGGAATCATAAAAACTTGAGATACAAATCTAACCACGACGAATTTTAAGTGGTTCATTCCGATGGACTCATCACGCTAATGATATGTAACACAAACAACTGTATACGTTAGGCTGACTGTATAGGTCACGCATCTAGATAGGTTGTTAGCCGAGTCTTGGTGTTAATATCATAACATAAGTCCATCAAATATATGCAGTAGCTAACTTTTATAATAGATTTTCTACGAAGAACAGTTGTCTGTTGACCTCAACGTGTAGGTCTAACCTACAAGATCACTTTTGTATATTTAGACAATGCTAGAATTCACATAAACGTGTTAGGTAAATTTATTTTGAGAGCAGTGATGACGTCTTAGATTATGGTCATTTTGACTTTAAAGTTAATGCAGTTTATAAAACTATCGTGTTTATTATAACATTACAAATTATCTGATTTGTGATTCGTAGCGCTTTATAGGAGTGAGCATGTTCACTATTCCCCACTAAATAGTCTAAAACCAACCAGCTTGTGCATTGAGGTTTGTGTTCCAAACCGCTTAATATATAGCTTATTGAACAGTTGAACATTCACTCAAGAACCAACTGCCGGCTGCATTATGTTTTCAATGCCGCACAAAAAAATACATTTTATATATTTGTCGGTAATTTAACTTTATAAAGTCACCATGGGAAGTCGCAGAATAAAAGATCACTTTCTCCTTTAGATTTGACATTGCTATTTACCTTACATAGAACAGGTAAATTTCACACGCTAACAAAACATTTGGCTGTAACATGTGGATGTCTTAGATAATTATGTAAAATCATAAATGCGGAAGATTCATTCAAAATGCATTTTTGCAACTGAAGCGTAACGTTTACCCGAGGGCATAGATGTATCCAGGCTGTTGTGTTCCTCGCAGTACAGATTACCATAATACAGTTAAAAATTATTAACGTTATAGCGATCTGTATGTATTTTATGGTCTCGCTGGACCCTTTGGTCGATTTTAAGAACAACCGTTGTATTTAGTGTCTTATGCAGAAGAATATAAATCTGTACTATATATATGTATACATTTTCAGAAAACTTGAATGAATACTCAAGATGACATATATGTGAATGTGCTAAAAATCCTATTATTATTTCTAAAACTCTTGCAAAACGAGTAACACGTAAAAAGAAAAGCATAGACTGCATTTGTCATGGTTTATTTCTCGAAGTGCAATAACGGTAAGACTAAATAAATTAGTTCACCGAGTAGAATAGTCGTTGAACTAGTAAATGGTGCCTCTTTTTTTTAAATTGTGATTAGATTTTGCCTTAGAAATAAAACATTATAAAAAACGGACGAACTTCTAAAAAATAAGGCACTGTTTACTAGACCTCAAAATGTAGAGTCGGCTTAAAACTGAAGTGCCAGAAATAGGCAATTAAAGTTTTGCAACTTGAATATATGACTGTTTGTAATTAAGATTTCGCATCATTTTTCACCAAGATATATTTTTAATACCGTACCTAACTTTTAATCTAAAGGAGAAACAAAATTTGGTTCATTTTGAGCCCGATGGGTCCAGCAAGACCTTAAGCCGGCAGTGATTTTAAAATTGCACAGTTCTGATGGGTTGTTAAATCATGACTGGATTAAAGCCGTTTTATTTGATTATCAGCACAACATAAATCAGTCAAGTAAAATATGTCATTAGCATGAACATCATACGGCAAATGAAACAGTTATTTTCAGTAGTATATTTTAGTTAAGCTTTCCCTTAACTGTGGACGGTTAAGCTTAACAGGCGTGTGGTTACTAATCCAGAAGTCTTTATTCAACAAAGTAAGGGTCATCTAAAACGAATGAATGAACCAAGAGATTAACCACTATTGAGGCCGATCTAACCCGATATATTCACTGACTAAATGGTCTTAATTTATCTTATAAGATGGGGCTAACACTAACTAAAAGACACGCTATCTCGAAAACAATTGAAATGCTAAATTCGACGCAAATATTTTGTGTTAGAGAAATATTCTGGATAAACAGTATTACCATATCGCTAAACTAAGACAATATACTAGCTATACGATGAGTACATACTGCTCGTCACCAGGTGGCCGATAAGGACAAATGTAGGTGTTATTCCAACTCATTCAGTGTTACCGTATAATCTTACTTTGAACTCTTTAAAGTAGATTGTGTTGTGCCTGGTCAAAACTTTATAAAGTTAAATAAACACTGAAATATAAATTAAACTTCGTCTTACCTCGTTTAAAAGTGTAGCACTAGTAATCCTCTTTATTCCCTGGTGTCATAACACAGAGATCACCACCATTCACCGGTGGTGTTCAGAGTACATTCCGAAGGAAAATCCGTGGCGTTCAGAAGTATATATATATATATATATATATATTATATATTCAAGACAGAAACCATCTAATCGTCAAGAAAATAATAATACAGTTATTATAAGGATTACCGTCTAAACCAATAGGTATTGAGCTTTGAAGACTATGTTGACCGGCTAATGAGATACTCTAACTATTGCAATAAACTTGTGTTTTTGTTCATAAAGACATCTTTGTTTTAAGGTATACATTAACTATAATTAGAATAAGGCCTAATCAAATTTAATTGCATACATATTTATATGTAGCCAGAAGGCGTTATGGTGAATCTAAGTGGCCAGCAGATAAGTTTTTCTCCATGTAGTGACGGGAGTTAATGATCACCTCGTGCTTTACCTTAATGACACTCTCCACTGTTATATGAAATGGTATCCGTCGTGTATGTACCATAGTCTTACACGTATGTTACATAAGTACATGTATATAGGAAAGAATAAGTGATGATAACATGATTATGTCTTCAAATACTTCAAATATACAGTGTTTACCGATTCGCCATGTATATGTGCTGTCATACATGTATTTATATGTTAATGTCATGTTTTTGGGGCAAAAATAACGATTACGATGGTATCAGGCCTGAGATTGTTAGTCTGATTGCATTGTCCTAGTTGTGTAAGTAATAAAAGTATACAGGACCGTTGCTTTGATGACAATTTTCTAAGTTTTAGAGGCTAATTCATAAATGGAGATAAGGGTTTTTATGGCATACATGCCACGCCTACCAAATACCCCGTTTGTTATACTTCCTCTTGTGAGATATAAATATATAATATATTCGTGTTTTTAACGAAATGACGACTACGATCGGCCTCATCCAATAACAAATCGATTGCAGAAGAAAACAGATTTGTTTTATATGGATATTTATTCTGGCACTACGCCCCCAATAATTCCACACACGATTATTTTATTGGATATTGTGTGTTTGTTTGGCTCATCATTATTTTTGTCTTCATTTGTTGATTAGATTTTACGTATTTATTCAGAGCTTTATTTATTAGAGTCATATCTAACTTATGTGATTGATGGATATTACAATATTTGGGGGAGGTCTACATTGAGTTATACAGACCCATAAATATAACACACACATCGTCTGGGCATTATTGTTATTATACTATTTAGTTGACATCATAAACAAAAGAAGGACACTGGTCAATACATCTTGAACAATTACTGTACCTTACGTATACTTTTATGTTTCGGGAGAAGGGTTATACGGGCTACTGCCGTATAAATTGGTACTGCAAATGAAACAAACTTACAGGAGTCATGTAGACCTATAGGTCAGACCCATGAGGACAACATTTTGGTACTCTGTGGATTATTCCAATGATATGGAAAAGCCAATTAGAAACGGAGGGGTAGTTTAATAATATATGTATTCTTCTACGTACAAAAAAAATTGCCTTTAACGAGATTTAAACTCGTGAATATGTCTAGCAGGAATATGTGTATATTTTTATTGTAGAAAAAACACATTGCTTGCTTCTATCGGGATTTGAACAAAAAAAATAAAATAAAATTGCCTTCGCCCTCATTGTAAACATCTAATGAGTGTGATTATTTGTATAATGGATTTTAAAATACGACTGAGGCAACAATTTGAAAAACTATTTAAAGACAAAACTACATACATGTATAGAATTTAACGGTAAGCAATATAACCATTGCTTTGGCCTATATCAGTCGATGTATGCAATTCAGGCAAATGCAAACTTGTAATGTGATTGTATTGAGTTTAAATTATATATAACTTTTTGTGCGGAAACACAGTTTATGGAGAAAAAAATATATATCGAGAACACAATGTTATTATACATCAAATGTTATTAAAGTGCATGACTATGAGACATATATGCTTATCATAAGTTAGGTCGCACCATTGTCAGCAGGTCAACTCAAAACGCATTTGCTATGTACAGAATAAAGAACAAACTTTCCTTGATATGTTATAAGGAGCCGGATCCAACTACTAAATTGAGAACAGCCGCTCCTTGTTCAGTAGTGTGGTGCGGGCCAGGAGCTCCACAGCACCCCACTACATGTATGCACATGCTGGGTTGTTTGAATTGGATTTCATGTTATAATTTGTGTTGATCTGAGGTTTTGATACTCTAATGTGTCAGTGTACTGATATTGAGTATAGTTTACACTCGGCTTTAACATGCAGCATGGTGTCGAACTTAATAAGACAATATCATCATTAAATAGATTGTCAGCGCACTTCATAACGCTGTCTGTGCTAAATAGTAAAAAACGAATTCCGAATCCTCGATAAACAAGGAAAAAATATGGGTTAAAAACTTTGTAGAATGACATTGTAAAATTGTCGGTTTTGCATTGTGCAAGATATCATACGGGAATATAAAGCTTTTATCACAGAGATATAATTGACAGTCTGTACTGTGTTTTTAAGAGTGGAAAATTAGATTATCTGAGGGTCAAAAATAGAACGAACACACCTTGTTGTAATTAATATCTCACTTGGAATAGTAAGAAAGCCTCAAGGTAAGTAACAAGTCTTCATAAAACGTTAAAAACATCGACAACTGATGGACCCCGTGTTGTGTTTGAGGTTTAAAAGACTTAATTGTCTCCCCCTGAAACAAAACTTCCATGACGTCATGGTTTAAACTCTGAGTTAAATTAATCAGCTACGAAGGGCTTTTACTAACTGATCCTCCACGAAATGAAAACATATATAATATTTAAAAGAAACAATTATCTTTTCGTCACGAATTTTTTGCTATTTCTCGTTGTATACGTTCAGTGTGTTGGTAACCTAATTATCTTTATAGTAGCTGTGGCAGAGGTATAGTTTTGGTTTAAAAAAAAAGCGGTGCTTATGGATCTGATGAATGACGTTTTCAAATACAGTTTACTCTTATCCGTCTACATTTCACTTGTATAAATAATGGACATCCAGCGACCAGCTGCTCGAAAGGCCATTAGCCGCTAACACCAGATTAAATCGCTAACACCGGGTTAGAGATAGACCTTCAACATGGCGTGACGTCATCTAATGGTGGATTAAATTTAATGCCGCTTCGAGCTACCGGCCTATATATGGTTGGCTTACTAAGTATAGCATAAGCAACATAAGCGAGATTTGTTTCCACTTTTAACGTAATTTATACCAAAAAGGGTTTCTATACTGGTGTACAGAAAAAAAATTCAGTATCAATAAACATAGAGTTAACACACCTCTTTTCATCATAAAGAATCGTGGCCCGGTTGCTCAAAGTGCTATTAAATGTAACCCACTATAAGTTGACGTCGCGCCATGTTGTAGGTCTATATCTAATCCGCTATTAGCGATATAATCTGGTGTTAACGGTGCCAGTTGTTTGGGACCTCAGCAAATAAAAACGGATTGTGAGCGTGATTCATCTTGGGTCACAGTGTCAACATGTGACACATGGGGAGAATTAAATAGTTTAATATAAACATTTCATAGAAGAAGGCCGGGTGGCTGAGTGGTCTAGGTGGCAGGCATTTAGTGCTGGAGATTCGGTGCCTTACACTGAGGGTGTAAGGCACATGTTCGATTCCCGGACAGATTTCAACCTGCAAAATTGTATGAACTAGAATCTGTTCAAACTAAGAGAGTGTCATCCCAAAATAAAGAAAATACTGTTATTCTTCACTTTCTAAAATACACAAAAATTATTTATTAACGTTACAGTTAAATTGTTATTTGCACCAGTATTGCTATCTTCGGGTGCCCTTTCTGTAAAATATCTACATTTTAATAAGCTATATGAAATAAAGTTATGTATTAAATGGGTTTTATAATCAAGCTGTGAAACAGTTAATAGTTTTTATGTAGAGCCAAAAACTTGTTCTTGCCTCCACCCGCATCCTAGCTCCTGTATCGGGCTAGCAAGACAAGGGCTCTAAATAAGTTATCTTTGAAATAAGTTATCTGTGAAATAAGTTATGAAACTTAAAATACTGTTGATCATTTGACTGATCCATTGCATTTCCATAGGTATATTTGTTTTTATTTGTTGTTTCTTTGATTAATAGTATAAGCTTTCCTCTAGGCCTATTTGTGCGTGTCCCTCTCTGGTAGTTGCGCTTGGTCGGATGGTTGAGTGGTCTTAGATGGTCGGTTTTTAGCCTATACTGCCGGCGATTCGGTGCCTAACTTTGAGACTCTTGGGTTCGATTCCCAACGGGTTTCAACTACAACAGGTAAAATTTTCTGAACTAGAATCTGTTCAAACTAAGAAAATGTTATTTAAAAATAACGAATTTGCCGTACTTCAGTTGTAACAAAAGTGTGAGAAAAAAATGTAATGACAATATATATATTTGTAGCATTACACTTGAGGTTCATATAGGATTGAAAGGCTTTTGTGGATAACAACATCTTAGTTTATTGTAGACTACGTTTATATTTCATTCCAGAGATCTCTATCAAGTTATCCACTTCAGGTTATTATACAGACCACAATATCAATCTAGTGTTTATTCTCCCGATATTTCTTTACGTGTTGTTTACCTTTTCAGAACTATTGCTAGGTGAATGAAAATATACAAATGACCGAGCAAAAAGTCCGTTTTGAGGTATGCAAGATTTCGCAAGGGAATATATAGATTGTCTTACTGATAGCACGCAGGAGACAGTTTATACTATGTTTAAGTAAGTAATACAATTAAACGTTTCTATCAAATACCGTATTTTACGTTAGCCTTTCTGTCAAAGATCTACATCTTAATAAGCTATAAAATAAAGTTATATGTCAATTATGCATATTAAACACGAAATATTCGACCAGAATGGATATATAATGTTAACTATGAAATAAGCTATTAAGGAAATAAGTTATCTATGAAAAACAATATATATCAATGAGGTGAAATAAGCAATATTCGAATATACTTATAATGTTATAGCTATGAAATGGGTTATTTATGAAACAAGTTATCTATGAAAAAATATACACTCTTCAAAAAAAGAAACGCAAAAGAGAATTTGAAAAAGTAGCACGACCAAATACACATGTTGTAATGATATATATTTGTTTCTAACGTCTATGTTAACCAAACCCTCGCTCAAACGCAACTCTTGATGATTTAGAACACTGTTAATGGTCGTTTTTATCATGATCATGAAAATCATCTTGGAAAACGATTTGTGACAATTATCGAATGTTAGGATCGAAGAACATGCCACGTCTCAACGCAGCCGACAGAAATATTGCCATTGGGCATTTGCAAGCTGGCG
>JARFOD010084300.1:0-18985 GCA_031763545.1 Mopalia muscosa | reverse complement strand
ACCAAATTCAACTCTCCGCATATGGGTTGTATACATAGAAGCCATGCAGTAATGTTATAACACCCTTTCAGCGGAGAACACCACAGCTGAGCTCATGGGAAGAGTTTGCAGTTTTAATATTTTAAGACTTTTAAAACATTCCATTTTGAATGTTAATATATAAGTTTTATTAAATATTTTCTGCTATAAAATAAAAGACACTGTGACATCAGGAAAAACCGGCATGAATATAATTTTTATCCAAGTTTAATCGCGTAATTTCGGCTGAAATACAAAACAAAATCATGTATGAATTAAGATCGCCCGTTATTTTGCCTGACATGGAGGCAAGTGTTGAATACTCAAACTGACATCTCCATTTAACAAATTGAACCGAACTGAAATTTGCATATGCTGAACTGTGAACCGAACCGAAAGGTGTGAATCGCGATTAATCCAAATTTCAGTTAATCATCAGCCCTATACAACCCTGATTATGATGTGTCACATTTGGGAAAAGAACTCCACTGAAGGGAGCGTCAACCAGCTTTAGGAATAGGACATAGGAAGTTAACAAAAAAACAACAACACTATTCTAAATCAGCATCTGACTTTTTGCTTATTCAAATAAAGCCACAATTTGCAGTGTTAATACTTACCCTGTAATGGTTACCATGGAAACAGCCGGGGTAACAGTGGCACTCAATGCATCTATAAGAGATGCTCTATAATAATTGTCAGAGTACTGAAAATGGAATAAATAATTATACTTCGTATTAATAAACATTAAATCAACAAAAATTACCATTTCAGGAATATCAAAAATTATTAATTGTCAGCTGAATTGTTTGATAGATTGGTTGGGGTTTAACACCCAAACCACCCAACTGTATTTCACTGATATCTTGAAAGATTGGTCCCTTCTTAATCTGAATTACTTAATCAGTGGAAATCCGAGAGAGATACTCATTAAAACAAATCCTGCAATAAAGAGTGTGAGTAGGATCAGTAGTCCAACATGCTAATCACTGAGCCACTGCTGTATAGACAATAATAGATTCATTGATTAGGCTAAACAAATTGATTACTAGATTACTAGGCAATCATTTTGAAAAAATGGTGAGGGTGGGAGGCTTTTTTTTTCTGGTAGCTTTACTTTCCATAGTTATCCAAAAACTATGATTGTGGCAAATAAACAAAACATAAAAAATACAGCTCGCGATCACCATGTGTGTTTTGACATTCATACTAAAGCAACATCCAGTTTCGAGATGTGCAGCACTTCAAGATGCATGTTAAGGGAGATAACTCTACCTTTTTTAGCTTTGACATTTGAACTGAATTATCTCCCTTTAGTCCATAAAAACGGATGTAAACTATGAAAGACAGAAGAGTCGTTGACATGTGATACAAATTGGTCTGTTTATTTAAAAGTATTTGTCAATATAGATTGTTTTAAAGAAATTTTAAGGCAGAGGGTTTTGATGTGTTGACTTTTTATGGCCTTTTTTTTCACCACATTCAGTGATATTTCAACTACATTTTGAGTAAAGAAATTTAAAAGTATTAGGGATAAAAAAAATGACATCCAAACGTTAAAAGACCTGAAAACATGCCAAATGTATAGTTGAAATTTAAAAGATTAGGATATCATGAACAGATACCTTGTTTTTACTGTTGTCGTTGTACTTGAAGAGATCCAGTATGAACTTAAAAACCTCTTGAGAACATATGTTGTGGATGTTTCGAAGCCCCGCCATTGTTTGAGGAATCATCTGAGAAGAAATCAAAACTACACTGATTAAATAAGAACTAAAATTAATTATATAAAAATTATTACAGCTGAAGAAAAAAAACAATACAACAAGAATAAACCAAACGAATAATATTGCTAACAGAGACTTTTTAAAAACTGATGTAAAATAGTCACATCGATTTGTAACAGTATGTTTGATTTGGGTTTAATGTCATAGTTAAGCTAATTTCACTCATACAATAACGATCACAAGACAAAGACATAACAGAGAAATTGGTTTTGTCTTGCCCCTTACCTCTGTTTGTTTTTTTGTTTGATTGGTGTTTACGGTTGTACTCAAGGTATCGTATTTCACTTATATGATGACGGATTGTACACTTCCCCTGTACTCAGCCTTATCACGGTGGAAAACTGAGAGGAAACCTCGTAAAAACAACCCGCACTATTGCCAGAGCCACAACATGTGACTCGCTCATATACCTGATGCTCGACAGACGGACTCGATCCAGTGAGTGGTAAATTGAAGCAGGTTCAGTTTGGGAAGCGCACTCGCTACCACTAAGCCACGGGCCCCCTTAGCTCTGAAAGCACTCTATTGAGTACTTTTCAATACAGGTTGGCCAAATTTATTTACAGGTACATTTCAGAAAGACACTGAATATCCCCCAAACGTGATACTATAAATGTAAAATTTTAGCTATAAATATTAATAAATTAAGTTGAAATGAATTAAATTTTGCGATACAGATTTATTCTTGATTGCATCATAATTAACCTATGATTTTGTTATAATGCCAATTCGAAATCATTGTTAAATTTTAATGTTATAAATTTAACAACTTTAATTATATGGCGTGCTTACCTTTAATAAGAAATAGTGTTGGAAGTTCATGAAGTTATTCTGCCTGATAATACTGGGGCAGGAATGGGAACCAAAGAGTTTACGGAATATTGTCATCATGGCTGGTGGTCCGGCCCAATTTGATACCATTGTGTTTGCTACCTACAAAACAGACAGGAAAAACTTTGAATTTAAAGGGATAACCTGTTCAGTTTTTGGCCTGTTGTGGTCACTTGTGGTAATGAATAAAGCTAATTCTGTTCAATTATAACAAACAGTTATGTTTCAATTAGTAGATATCACGCAATTAAGATTTCTCCGCCCAGAGTTGTGACGTAGCAGTATGGGGTTTATACAATGACTGTTTCCCCATATCTAATGTCAGCTTCTGACCAATCAAGTGCATTGGATTTTTCACCATTTAAAATCTATTTTTATCGCTTAATTAAATATAATAAAAAAAAAACAATATCGGTACTTTATTTGATAGAAATATGTTTTTAAGATATGTTTCATCAGAGGAAATAAATTAATGCTTTGAAGCAATACTCAAGGTTATTTCAGATGAAGCCCAATGGGTGAAAAAACCACCCCTGATATAAATGGCAACAAACAGAATTGACTCCATTTGCAGCTGAGGATTTTTGGAATAACTTTGTTGTGGTCAGTAGTATGATTTTAGACATTGCTTGCGCTACATGTTATCCCAAACATAACAATTATCAAAATGAGTCGAAGTGAGTCGCAATATATACCCAAATAAAAGGCAAGTTGATTACCCATCTAATGAAAAGTTTTTAACTTGTGGTGGAACCAAATATAAATTTTGACACCAGGCATCGGCATATACAGGCAGATATAAGCGGGCATCAACCCCACGCTCTGTCTTGCCATATGGAATAATCCAACAAAGTTTTTAATAATCGGATGAGCGACAAAAGGTGTAGGTGTGTCTCTTAATGAAGGAGGTGTGTGCCTCAAAGGTGTCTGTATCACAAATATGTCTTTCAAAGATGGAGGTGTGTGCCTCAAAGGTGTCTGTATCACAAATATGTCTTTCAAAGATGGAGGTGTGTGCCTTAAAGGTGTTTGTATCAAAACTGTTCGTCTCTGATGTGTAGGTGTGTGTCTCAATCGTGTATCAACATTGTGTGTTTAAAAGGTGTCTCACAGAGGTGTTACAAATATCTCTCAAGTACGTGTGTTGATTTTCAGCAGTAAGAGAGTGGACAGACAAACCTTTGCTAGACACACACAGGTAGCCATTCTGACTCGGTAGAAACAGTGATCATTCTCCAGTGTGTCTGTGAGAGCCATTCTTGTTGCTGGAGTAGAGTACTTCTCTAACGCATTAATGGCCTAAAACAGATGAAATCAAAGTTAACGTTTCCCTTAAACAAAGAGATATAACGAAGACCTGATCCGATAAGTATTAACAATATTTTTTTTTAATTTTCTTTTCTATACTTAACATTGGAAATCACCTGTGTTTGTTTTGTAGTGGACAACACAGTATTTAGTTGATTGGCTATACCTATCCATGAAGCATTAAGATGAGTTAGGAACAAAACATTTACCTTTGATAAACATTTAAAAGGCGAGTTAATAAATAAGTCGAACAGTAACATATGGATTCACAATGATTCAATATCTATCCACATATAACTTATCCTATGTTTGTCAGCTAAAATATTTACATGTTCACAAAGTTACATGTATGCTTAATAAACAAAGATTCCTGGTTAGGAATTACATATTTTTTTTTACAGAAATTACAAATGGCAAACATCGCTGGACTTACTTAACAAACAATTGAATATTTTCTTTTTATTCATTGATGGTTTGTCCATGTGATTGGGGTTTGAGGTCAGAAATAAAGCTATTTGACTTATATGATAATGTGCCAGTAAAGCTCAAGACACAACACAATTTTGTTTGTTTGATTGGGGTTTAACGTCATACTCAAGGGTATTTGACTTATATGATGGTGTGCCAGCAAAGATCAAGAGTCAAGACACAATACAATTTTGTTTGTTTGATTGGGGTTTATCGTCGTACTCAAGGCTATTTCACTTATATGACGACGTGCCAGCCCAATGGTTGAAGGAAACCACCCTCGACACCACTGGCAACAAACAAAGACAAGAAGGGACAAATACAGGACAACAACAGGACGCAATACTGACACCACAAACAGATTAGCTCCCTGTTCCCCTTTAGCTCTGAGAGCACCAGGGCAACATGAAGCTCCCTCCATACGCCCACAACACAATACAAAGACACATCAATCACAAACAGATTGGATTAGTGAAGCCCCTTAGCCCTTAGCAACAGGAAGCTCCTTCCCATCCGCCCTCTATCTTATATTTGACACTTCACACAGAATACAACCTGAGATACATGGACTTACAATGCACCACTCTTACATTGTCGTCTCTCTACTTTTGGTTTGTTTGTTTGATTACGGTCCAAAGTCATACTCAAGGGTATTTCACTTATATGAAATGATTGTCCACTATAGGCTATACCTTGCTTAAATATGATGGAAAAAGTCGTAAAAACCCCACAGCAAGTTCGTGAGCTACGGAAAAACTCAAACTGTGGTACTACTTTTGGAAGCAAATGTGATACCAACATTTAAATGGATGTAGAAAAACAAAACAAAAGAGTTTATATAATTGACATACCTCCCACTGTGCCACCACATCTCTCTCATATTTCAACTGATACTGCCACATGTAGTCCGGCTGTTCCCAGGTCACTGTCCTGATGATGTTCATCTCTGGGTCAATACGAAGCCAGAGTACAGGGGAGTCAGCACTGTAAATATACAGCCATTCTTTACAATACAAACTGAAACCTGTTCATGTTTTTATACTAAAATTTCATCGAAAAATAAAATTCGTATATCAGTTCTGTTTAAAAGTTCTGACTATGGTGTAAGAATTTTGAAAAAATGTACAACTTGTTCATGTTTTTAATACTAAATTTTCAACAAAATATAAAATTTGTATATCAGTTCTGTTTAAAAGCTCTGACTATGGTGTATGTATTTAGAAAAAATGTACAACTTGTTCATTTTTTTAATACTAAAAACTCAACAAAAGATAAAATTCGTATATCAGTTCTGTATAAAAGTTCTGACTACGGTGTATGTATTTTGAAAAACATAAAATTTTTTCATTTTTTTTTATACTAAAATTTTAACAAAAGATCAAATTTGTATATCAGTTCTGTTTAAAAGTTCTGACTACGGTGTATGTATTTTGAAAAACGTAAAATTTTTTAATTTTTTTTATACTAAAATTTTAACAAAAGATAAAATTTGTATATCAGGACTCAAATATTTGTTTACAAGTTATTTCCGGAGGCTTGAAAATAAAACTTTATTACTTACTCCATGGAGGTTAAATCCATGTCCACTTCTTCTCCAGTCATCAGCGGAATCTTCTTTTTCTTGTTCCTGGGGAGAAAAACACACCTGTAATTTACCTGTGTGGCTAAAATGTCCCAATCTTAATTATATCACAGAATAATATTTTGTTTGTTTGGTTTAACATCATACCCCCCTGCATGATGATGGACTGTGCGTTCCAACATTGTTCTTTTCTTAAAAATGGTGGAAAACCAGAAGGAAACCGCTCCTCTGAAACACCCCAGAAAAAAAGGTACTTAGCAAATAAAAAAAATGAAAAATAAAAATGACACAAAGTACTATAATCCTACCTTCTACTCTTAGAATGACAAGTGATTTCGAACTTTGTCTTGTTCTCTTCAATCTTGAAGTTATGATTGAAGGATCCATCTAATTCTTGTATTCTGACCGTAAGGGGGCCCTGTTAACAAAAATATTACTTTTTTTTTACAGCGTTTGTATATGGATGTCAGTGCTTGTCGTTGAGAAAGATTCCCAGCCTTTACTTGGATGAAAATTTATGGTTGTTCTGCCATGAGCTCCTATGCCATGAGTTCAGTGGGTTAGAGGGCTGGCCCTGCTAGCAAGGACCTGAGTTCAAGTCCTGGTAGAGGCATGCAAAAAGATCTTTCCATACATTAATAAATTATAATATTGTAAATGCCTATTAACTAACAGGTAAAATGCTAATTAAGTATTAAACCATGTTACCAAAGTTAATGGCTCTTTATCAAAATCAATTATCTCCCAATACATCACAACAGATAAACTATGTTTAGAGGCTTAGAGCATTAGCTAAAACAACCAAATATTGTAGGAATACAATTACAATTCTTCATTTTTCCTGCCTTTTCTGATATGTGATCCAATTACAGATCATTGGCCACATTACTGTGATAGAATAACTGGGTAACATATACCCTGAAAACCCAAGATCTTGCTAGTTTTGTTTCGGTGTAATGTCCTACTTTAGGGTATTTCACGCATATGATGGTGTGCAAGCCGAAAGGGTAAAGGAAAACCACCTTCATAGTCACTGGCAACAAGCAAAGACAAGACAGTACAATCAAAAGGCAGCCACTACTCAGCACCGAAAGAATACAGTACTCTTTACATAATTTAAAAAAATACAAACCACATATTTGAGTGCTCCTTTAGCGCTCATGTCTTGCTTGATTTCTAGCTCCACCACATTTCTCTTACGATTAAATACAAAGTTCCCAGAGAATCTAGCACAGCCCGTCTGCAAGCTGGTCAGTATGTTAAGGCAGAATATGGTGAAGCACAGTTACAAATTGTATTTATTTATTGGCAAAACAAAACACCACAAAAGTTTATTTGTTTGTTTGTTTGATTAGGGTTCGTACGGTTATCTAACTCATACGACCCATGTCAGCTGAATAAATGAAGGAAATTGCGCGGGACACAACTGGCAACAAAAAAATACAAGACAGGACAAATACAAGACAGTCACAGGACGGAATGACATCATGAAACAGATTGGCTTCATGTTACCTTTTAGCATTGAGAGCACCAGGGCTCGTATTCAGAAAGCTACCTAAGTATTTAGTTAAGAAATATTTAGCCAAATTTCTGCCTTTTATTTGATCACGAAAAAACTTAAATGTGAGATGATTAAGTTGACATTTTATAAATTTCACTTATAATATATTTCATTTATGATCATACAAAGTTAAACAAAATAGTGTTCATGTATTAAAAATGATGTTTGGAAATTCGCAAAATTTTTCTTTAGTTTAAGGAATACTCAATAAGCTTTATGAATACAGGCCTTGGGCAACAAAAAACTCTGTTCCAACCCTCAATTGTTCTACCTAAGAAACTGTTAACCAAATTACAACAAACTTTGACAGTTGATATACCGTACTCAGATGTCATTTAATCAAAGAACACTCAAAAAGGATACACCCAGAGTTCAACAAAAGGCACCATGTCTTTACCGGTTACCGTGGAGATAATATCCAAAAACTGAAACATAAATAGATATGGCTCAATCAAAAAAATATTTATATTATAATTAGAATGGTTGGAAAAATGGCAACATTTTTGTAAATAATATTTACTTTTTGTTACTACAAAGCAAAGTTTGTATGCAGTCCTGAATAACAATTCTGGAAAAAATAATGTAATTTACTCAAATTTTTAGCATTGTTTTATTGATTGATTGCATTCTTATATTTTACCTAAGTTTGAAATGCTTTAAATACAGGTATATGAGGCTGTATATATGGCTTAGGGCTAAAAGAAGCCACCCTTGACAACACCAAACAAGGACAAGGCAAATACAATATAAGTTTGTTTCTTTGATTGATTGATTGATTGATTGAGGTTTAAGGTTGTACTTAGCTTATTTCCCTCACATGACAGTGTTGTAATGCAATGAATGAAAAATTTACTGGAAAATTTGCTTTCAAATTCCATGACTTTCCAGAATTTTCCAGGACTGCATAAAGCCTGCTCCCACCAAGGCAAATGACATCATGAACAACCTTGATTGTCTTATTTTTGTTAAATCCACAACTTTTGGTTATTTCCCTCATCTGATGGCCATTCAAGATGCCGTCAGTTACAGAGAAAGTCAAAACAGGACAATCACTAGGCAAAAGACCAAAGACTTAAAAAACAGATTGGTTTCCTGATGCCCCTTAGCTCCGAGAACACCAAAATAACAGAACACTCCTCCCAACCACTACCTCATAAACATTGATGTGATGGTTTGTTTGTTTTGGGTTTAATGTCATACTCAAGAGTATTTCACTTATATGACCACGGATTGTCCACTTCACACTGTTCCTTTCCTATTTACAATGGAAAACCGTTAGAAAACCTTCTAAAAACCACACCTGTGAGCCACATTGTGTGACTCACTCATATACATGATTGTTGATATAAACGCTGAAAACTTACAGATTGAGTTGATATCTTCATATTTAACCAGGCATTTGCTGTAAATTTCTGCTGTGAACTGGAATATGCTAATGCCAGAAGTTTATTTAACACCTGGCAAAAAGAAGTCAAAAGCAACACAAGTTGTAAGTATAATTTCAACATATTCACTGTTTGTCACATTTCACCCTGTAAATATGCTGCTGATTTTTAACATACAAGCAGAAGCTTTGCAGGCTAATTTTTTGTACAAACTATTAGCATGGGGGTATTATGTTTCGAATTAAAAACAACTGAATGAAAATTTATGTTTTGTTCCAAGCAATAATCTAAATGGGGAAATACTTTTGCTTATAACGTAAGTGGAGCCTGTTTGATTGCTTGTTTATCATGGTACTTAAGCCTATTTCATGATTTTTGAAGATGATTTCTCCACATCTTTTCCGCCTTACTTACATATGGTGATTAATTGAGAGGAAACCTTATAAAAAACAAAACACTCCCACAATTGCAAGATTCACTTAGTGTGACACTGTGTGCATCCAGTCCACTTGGGCCCACTAGGTTCTACATTGTTCATCTAATGATCCAAGACAGATAAATAATCCCCAAGCTAGCCAATGAGCCAAAGCTGAGGGCCGTACAAAATGGGGTCCATTTATATAGCATAGAACCCCTCTGAGTTATGGAATACAGTACACAGATTTGTTTGTTTGTTTGATTTGGGTTTAATGTTGTACTCAAGGGTATTTCACTTACATGACGACAGATTGTCTACTTCACACAGCCTTATTACATTGGAAAACCAGTATGAAACCTCGTAAAAACCACCCCGTGATTGCCGGAGTCGCAACATGTGACTCACTCCTATACCTGATGGTCGAAAGACAGACTCGAACCCGTTAACGGTAAATCGAAGCATGTTCAGTTCAGGAAGGTGTCAGTTGGAGTTGCAAACTTGCCGCACAAAATGTGATTTCTGAAAGTTAGCTGCCAACATAGAAAAGCTCGTGTACAGCAGACTTGAAACAGATAACTAATCCAAGTCACTGAACCAAAGCTGAAGGGCCTAAGATAAGAGGACCTGTTATATAACATAGAAGACCTTTGAGTTATGGAATACACATACAGATTCCAAAAACATAATAACTTAACCATTCAGTTCAAACATACTTGAAGTAGATGCTCCCTGCCCATTCTGTGTTCTAACACTCGTATTGCCAGCACACTTTTCTTGTAGAACATGTCAGAGTATTTAGGTGATAGCGTGTGGGGATTCTGTATAGAGAAATACAGACTGGTCTCTTTGTTAGAGGGATCCAGAAGTATCCCACCAACCTGCTGCTCGTAATCTGTTATCTCCTTTAATACCTTAAAAAAAATAAAAAATTTTTAAAGATCGATTTGTTTGTTTGTTCCTTTGATTGTGTTTTAACGTCGTACTCAAGGGTATTTTACTTTTATAACGGCGGATTGTCCACTTCACACTGCACCTTGCCTTATTATTATGGTGGAAAACTGAGAGTAAACCTCATAAAAATCACCCCAACAATGCCGGAGCCACAACATTTGACTCACTCATATACCAGAGGGTCAACAGATCACCTACATCGAAGTAGGCTTAGAAACCGCACTTGCTAACTACTAATCCATGGCCGCGTCAAGTTTTCAAGAAGTGCTGTAATTTAGAACAAGTCCATAAGCACTGTTTTGCATTATTTTGGTGAAACATGTTTTTCAGGACAGATAACAATAACAATCAAGATAGACATATGCGGATTCCAATTCAAGAAGTTCTGATAATATAAGTAAGGGAGTTTCCTTTTACAACTCTTTCAAGAGCAGCCTGCCTATATTCTCACAGGTCATTGATTAATGTACGGATGAACCCGTCAAATTCTTGCTTTAATGAAAAATAATATTCTAAGCTACGTAAAGAATTCAGAAAATGTTAAAAGGCTTTTATCTAAAGAACATTTTAAAGATTAATAATCTGCATCTTACCTGTGCCACATGGTATCTATGTTCATTGTTACCAAAAGCTTTCTTTAGAAACACCAGCCCTAGATAACCAGATATTCCCTTGGGTAACCATACATCACTCCTAAAATAAGACAAAAAATTCAAGTTCATTTTCAAAAAATATCATAAAATTGTATATATTTAATGAAATTAAAGTTAAGAAGTGCCTGTTTGAAGCTCTAATATTATAAATTTCGTGCAGAATTATAAACACCATTATTTTTTTCTCTTAGTGATTGTTTGTTTGATTGGGGTTTTATTTGATTTGTGGTTTATGCCATGCTTCAAGGTATTTCACTTATATGATTGCGGTATATTCCAACAATAATTGACACTAGCGTAATCAAGATGTGAAGCGTTTCCATAATGTTGGAATGTTAATTTTCCTCCAGTGCTCACTGCTCAGTAAATCAGTAATGCTTCTCTTCAAACAAGCTGCTTTTAGCCAGAGGGTGATTGGGGTTTAATGTTGTACTCAAGGGTATTTGACTTATAGGACAGCCAATCGTACATACTGTTCATTGCCAAATCATGGTGAAAAGCCGAGAGAAAACCTCTTTGAATTCATGATTATGTGTACATTGATAGGAAAATTGAATAAGATTATATAAATTTAGTGGCTTTGCACCATAATGAATACATTTTACATTCATTTAAATGAACAATTAGAACGGATAATTTAATAAGGACCTACCAGGAATTCTGGGTAATGAAACATCCGAAGAATTGTTGAGCGACGGCAGCTGACATAAGTCTCCGTGACGAGATGGTCTGATCAATTACCCTCTGGCTATGTAATAAGTTAGTGCTGGAAACAATTATACACATACATTACTATTTGTTTCTTTGTCTGATTGGGATTCACTGCTATACTTAAGTCTCAGGTTTTTTGGTTCGGGTTTAACGTCGTACTCAATGGTATTTCACTTATGAGACGATGGATTGTCCACTTCACACTGTTCCATGCCTAATTTGGTGGAAAACCAGGAGGACACCTTGTAAAAACCAACCCTGTGATTGCCGGAACCACAACGTGTGACTCACTCATATACCTGAGGGTTGACAGACAGACTCACTACCACTAAGCCATGGCCGCGGGCCCTATACTAAAGGTTACATCATGATCATCATCACTCATATGAGTAAGTGTGAATCCAGTGGTTGGAGGAAAAACAACGCATACCCCAAACAAATAGATTTCCTGTTGCCTTTTAGCTCTGAGAACACCAGAGGCCAGTTGCTGGACGTGCCATTACATTTAATTACTATTAGATGATATCACACTAGTTTAGGACCTAATCTGGTGATGTACTGAAGGCAACAGAATCTAGGGAAACCAGAAACTTCCTCTAACCACCTACCCCAAGGTTTGATACTTCTTTTGCCATTCTCTCATAGAGTATTTTTGTTTAGTGTTTAACGTCGTACTCAATGGTATTTCACTTATATGGTGTTCCTTGCCTAATATTAGTGGTAAACCGAGAGGACAACACGTTTAAAGCACACCTGCAATTGCCTGAACCACATCTTGTGACTTGCTCATATACCAGAAGGTCAACAGAAGGACTTGCTCTCTTGACCAGTACATCAGAGTTGGATAAGCAAGCTCTAAATCCCTAACCATTAAACCACAGACGTGGGCACTCTCCTTGTCTTGGGTTTGTTTGTCTGTTTGTTTGATTGGGGTTTAACATCGCACTCAAAAAAAATGAGAAGAAACATCGTAAAAACCACCCCCGTAATTGCCTCAGCCACGCTCTCCTGGGAAACTGTAGGCATATTCTTTCAGTCTCCGACTCACAGGGGCACAGTATGACAATGCTTGGAACACAGCCCTGTGCTGTAATCTTTTCTGTCATAACCTTTAAATCTGTCCTCTAAAATTTTGTGAGAAAACCTAACATTTATATTTTCTACTGGCTTGTTGATTTTTTTAATTACATAAATATGCCTTTGTGAAAAATAAAGCAAAATTGTGTTAAATTATAATGTTCATTAATAATCAAATAACAAAATGCAAATTAAGACGAAGACTGCAAACAATTTGGGAAACCTATAAATCCTGTCCTCCTAAACTAAGTTGGCATAAACATGGAGAGACCCCGTCCTTTTCATTGACCCCAACAGCACTGGCATGGGAACATACTACCAAAACCAGAATGATTGATTAGTTAAAGTTTAATGTTACATATTTTAATTACCACACACAATATCATAAAGAATCCACACACTTAATTCACAAATGTAATTACTATATCAACAGTCGCATTTTTGAGCAGATAAAATCATATTTTGTTGTCCATATAAGTACCTGAATATTGTCATAGTTGCATAAGTTGATGAATCCTCGTATGCCTCGTCCACAAACACTTGTTTATAGCACGAGTATGGGTAACGACTCGACATCAACTCTTCATAAAACTCAAAAGACTAAAACACAACAAAAAAAACCATGTAAATATGATAATGGGTAACATAATGGATAATGGGTTATTTCACTCACTTTATGACATGCCACCCTCTGCCTAAGGGCAGTTTGTCTGGAAAGCAATGCTGTTTTTACTCATTACTGGAGGAAAGTAAACTTTTCAACATTATAGAAATGCTTCACATCTTGGTTGGGCTAGTGTCAACTAATGTTGGAATAAGTGAAATACCCTTAAGCACATCAATCAATCAATCAGGCGATTTACCATTTGCATGAATTTTAACCCACATAACTTGACTTTTCACGAATGATCTTTCCCGTGAATAGTTTACGCCAATAGATTTCCATTGATATGTATGACAAGTTGCCCAAGGAAACAATGTTTTTGTTTTACAACTTTCTTTAGTACATTGTAAGTTGGATGCTTGCAGTGGGTGTATGTTATATAATATGATAATATAGCCTACATGACCAAAATACTAATCAGCTGAGGGGCCTCACAGACTGACTGACTGGCTCTGAGATCACGCCAAAATTAGAAGATTTTTGTGTATGTTGAATTTTAACCATGGTGATCACCCTGGACTTATTTTGTGTGAACGGTGACTGTTCGCCTGAATTTTCATTTGTGTATCGTCCTTGTAACCTGAACGAAACCACCCTTGACATCAAATAAAGACAAGGCAGGACATATACAGGACATTATTTATTAATTTTTTTTGTTTGTCTTTTTTTAAAAATCTTTATTAGTTAGGACCTAGTAAGTTATTCAAAGTATTGATGATATCTAATCCCATAATGTATAGAAATTGTCACTTGATGTTATTATGTTGAGGAGAAGCTCAGTTGCCATCGGCCGAGGCTAATCCTCTTGAAATAAATAAAGAATTAAATCCCATTCTTAATGGTATTTCACTTATATGACACTAGTGTACTCTAACAGTATGTAGCCGCACTAGCAGTGGCATAATAAAATGTTAAATGCTTTGCTTTGTTAGAAAATTTTATCAAATTTTTCTTCAATGCGGACTTGGGTATAGCTATAAGATTGAGTTATATTTTGATTTGCGTATAACATCGTACTCAAGGGTACTTCATATATATGACGATGCCACGGAGAATAATTGCCCACTTCACTCTGTTCCTTGCCAAATTATGGTGGAAAACAGAGGAAACCTTGTAAAAACCATCCCCACAATTGCCAGAGCCACATCGTATGACTCACTTGTGTGACCTGATGGTCAACAGATGGACTCAATCCTGTGAACAGTACATCAAAGTAGCATTAGTTGGCCCGCATGCTACCACCAAGCCACAGCCATTTGTTTGTTTGGAGTTTAGTGTCATACTCAAGGATATTTCACTTATAAGACGACGGATTATTCACTTCACACTGTACACAGCCTTATTACGGTGACCCCCCCCCCCCCTGCGATTGCCAGAGCCACAACATGTGACTCGGTCATTTACCTGATGGTCAACAGGTGGATTCGATCAGGTGAACATTACATCGAAGCAGCTTCAGTTTAGTAAGGGGACTTGCAAGTTGCAACCACTAAGCCACAGCTGCCAGAAGATAGAGTTGTTAGCAATGGAGCTTTTACTTCATAGGCCAAATGTAAGACTAAATATAAGTTATAGAGAGATGATTGTGTGCCTTACCTCGTGAATGAAGGATGTAGTGTGTTTGAGAACTGACATTAGATGAGGTAGACAGAAATGAGTCACTTCATGCATGTTAGGGTCAACTAATATCTCAAACGGCCTGAAAATAAAGGTAAATAAAGGTGACGAGGCTGTCGTGAATCTGAAACAGGCTAAAAACATGCAAAGATTCAGTTACTTTTTTATGGTGACTGTTCAACATCTACTTTTGTTTGTTTGTTTGAATATGGTTTAATGTCATACTCTTCAACCTCTTGTTACTTACTTATTTACATTAATGAATTCTATGGAAAACTGCCAACTCTCTTTCCCAATTAGAAATTACTGTATACAGTCTGATCCAGGTAAAAAGGTTGGACACAAATCATTTGCAAACATCAAGCAAAAAAAGGCATAACTTTGTGTCCGATGAAAGTGTTGTGCATTGTAAATAATTAAAATAACTCACATTATTTGATAATTGTTTTCTAATAATGTGTGCAATTACAGCTTATTATGCATTTGGTGTTGTTGCACAAATGGGGAAGGGGGAAAAACCCTTTGAATAGTTTGATTGGTGTTTAACGTCGTACTCAAGGGTATTTCACTTATATGCCGACGGACAAAAATACAGAACATCACAAACAAATCTGCTTTCCCTTAACCTTTAGCTCTGCGAACACCAGGGTAACAGAAAGCAACCTCTTTTCTCGCCTCTTCGATCGACTGAGGAAGCCGAGGGAGTATTCTGCAGGGCCATGGTCCACCCGCTCCCCCACGGGGCATTTCATTTAAGAGATTGAATGAAAATTCTAAAACCACCATATAAATATAGGGAAGACCGGGGCACCTTGCCACACGGGGTACGGTGGGACAAGGATTATTGGTCTAAAAATAGAGTGGACAATCCCACATTACATCATCAGTGTGTGGGGGATTCCCAGGTGCATCAGCAGACAATTGATGAGATAAACCAGCAGTGAAGTAATATGATAAAAATTCTGTTTTTGTATTCTTTCAAGTAAATTTTCTGTAAGGCAATATTTTTTGTCCTGCATGCTTAATAATGTTAACTTAATTTCACTTTCTAGTTATCATAGTTTAATCTATCAGTATCAGTGAATAATTAGAAAAATTAGTTAAAACAATCAGCCTTGAACGGGCGCTTTAGGACAAATAAGATTGGGCATAATGGGACAGTGTCCCAGTGCGCCTTGGGTGTTTTTGCTTCTTTATTTATTTATTATGTTAGTTTGGATCCATTCAAATCCATCCATTCACCGAGCACAACAAATTGAGATAGAGCTCAGTTGTTGGTGTATATCTAGTTATAACAACTTACTAAATCGTTATAATGACTTACTTTCGCGTTGTAACCACTTAATCCACCAATCAAAACGGATTCGCTTTCAGCCATTTTGTTGCTCAGACTCTGTTGTGATACATTCAACTGATTGAATGGATTGAACCTAGGACCTGACAGGACTTCAATATCGACTGACATACGAAGGCTCACGATAAAATATAACTCATTGTCTCAGCACTCCCCCCTCCCCCTTGTTTTATACTTAAAATGGCGGGAAACTGATGTATTTTGATTGGTTGATTAAATCGTTATATCGATATACTTAGTGGTTATAACGATTTATTAAGCCGTTATAACGAATTAATTTTTGCCAAATTTAGTTTATCCATGCCCCATTTACGGCTCCGTATATCTTGGAGAAACTAGATGAAAATGGCATCCTAAAGGTTCTTCATCGTCAACCGTCCAAGCACCAACCCATTTTTTCTGTTTTCCTAGAGAAACATTGTTCAACATTGATCTGACATTGTATTACCGCCTACAATAGTTGAACATTTCAAACTCAGACCAACATTGTTATACACAAACTTTGTTTACACAATTCACAAAGCGCCGGCCTTGGACTGAAAGACCCCCAACGCTTGGCATAATGTCAACAGTTTGATTACATATGTCCGATATTGAAATAAAACAGCTGTTATCATTTAGTTCAGACTTGTCCTTCAATTTTATACTTTCATTTCTGTCCCACAGTGCCCCAGTCTATGTCCCAATGCGACCCGCATGCAGGGCATAATGGGACAAATTAAAAAAAAAAAATTAAAACTGTAAAACGTAGAAAGTTACAACAATGCTGCAAAATTGTAAATAGAAATAAGTATATCTACATATTAGTTAATATGTAAGCTTATTAATTTACGGCTTATGTGACAAACTCTGACCGACGAAAAACTAATAAAGTGTTCCAATGTGTCACGGTTTCCCCTTCACATGTTTGTTAATTTTTTACGCTTGAAAACCAGCTCTGAAATGGGATTAAAACGCTGTAACCAATTAACCAGGAAATCGTTATCCGTACGAATCTCTTATTAGTTTTATGCTATTCTACTTCTAAATACCACTGGGAACCTGGGGATTAATCCTGAACCCACACTTACCTACTACTAATGTGCATTAACAAACCTGACATCTATTGAGGAGGAATTGCCCCAAATATCCTGTTCAGCACTATATTTCCCCAGCTTGTTCTACAAGATGTCATTCCCCAATGCCAGTTCTGATTCTAAATACATACAGGCTCTATACTTTCTATAATACTCTTCCATGTGTGACCGTCGTGGTTCTCGATAAAAGGGATATATATGCTCTATGTTAGCCGATCTCAGTAAAATGTTGTCTTTCAGTAGCCTACATGAGATCGCTACATATAGGTCACTAGTGGTAGAGATATTAATCAGATATACTACACACTAGTCAAATCAGTACCGAAATAAAATACGATAACCCTTAACGGTTCAGTGACTTGTGACGGTAGCGGTAGATTCGTCAAATTCAGTAACCAAGGTAGAAAGTTCTCTACCTGCAACATATCAAGTGATACAGTATTTATAATAAGTATCGGAATACCTTTCAACCTGTATGTTAGCAAAAAGTGTAAATGCATAACTCGATCAAAACAGAAATGCATAGGAGAATTATTTATGCAAATTTTACTATTTATATTTCAGTATTATTCATGTTGGAAGTTAAATGACTATAACTTCATCATTTTTATACTACCATTTGTTGAGCTTAAAATATAGTCAGGCTCTTATATTGCAAATGTCCCCGTGCATGTCAGAAAACAGCAGCATTTCACTCATGCTGCCTACATGGTCCGCGTGGGACCAAGGCAACATCTCCCCGTGTTCTCCAGGGCTTAGGGCTGAAATCCATTCCTGTGACTGTGGCTGTGACTGGCGGACCTGTGCTGTACATTTTAAACGAAACCTGGCTATTTTCTAGTTCAGAGAGAGTAACCGTGACAGAGCCCCCTGGCAATACATAGAGAAACATCGAAGGGCATTAATTGGATGTGGAATCATCGGTATATCATGCTGGCGCAAGACTACTATTAATTTGTCATAAGCCCTAATGTTACCTCCGGCTCCATAGCTCACTCCCAAACTTTCGTTGAGGGAAAACCCCTGGCCCATACTTTAATCGGTCTTTTTGGAGTTTCCAGTTAAAATCGTGTCAGAGTTTGACCAGATAAATTTGTAGCTACAAAGCCTGGAGTGTGATAGGGGTTGTCAAACTGGCTCAGAACAACAGCCAAATCACCCCTATATCAAATGGTGATTAATACACCAAATGTGACCGATTTAGGCTATAAAATTACACTGACCAGAAACCTCCTTTCAAATACTTCACACCAATAATAAATACTCCAAAGACAAATTTACAGGACCAGAACAAATAAAGCAAGACAACACACCATTTTTCGCAAGAACTATATTCGACGGTTACAAAAACGGAAGTGCATAATAACTGTCTTACGCCTGACAAACGCTGTTTCAAAACCTTTTATTTTACCAATAAAGCGTTAGTGGATTGGGACATGCAAACGGTAGAAAGCCACCATTTGTTGTACGGCACTGTGAAAGTCCACTGAAAGTCACAATGCCGTTGATACTAAGTAATGTCTG
>JARFOD010084290.1:0-18986 GCA_031763545.1 Mopalia muscosa | reverse complement strand
AAATTCACTGTGTAATGCTCTCTATTTAATTGAGCTCTATAATACAGTTTATTATTTAATAAACATGGATTATGACACATTTAAACCGAAACCATTATGTTCTGCTCTGCGTAAGCCATTTTGGGGTTCGTGTTGTTGTTTACATCCTTTGTTCAACAAAGGGTTGCACAACAGGGTTTGATTGTCACAGCAAACGTCTGATTAGCCGACGCAAATCGCTGGTTGCGGGCTACTAATGAAAACTCTGGTCTTTGTTAAGAGAATCATATGTGAAATGTAATTAATTAGGCATAATGCGTGTAGTTTAATTGTTCCAATTTGGATGTGCCGAGTTGGATGTTGGATGTTCCGAACTGGATGTTCCGAGATCGCAATGTTCCGAATTGGACCAGTACCCTCTGGCTGAGTGACCCTCTAGACCACTCTGCCTCCCCACTTTCTGTTGATCTAATCTGACCATGCCCGGCCTGTCTTTAAACAAAGAGGAATATATACACTAGCATCTGTAATCACTAGCCTACGCTGAGGTAACGTAACGGCTGCATTTTCTTTAACGTCATTACCGCGAAATACTCAGATTGAATTGGTTATCTGGATAGAGCTTAATAAGAACTGGGCTGCGCAGTTCCTACCGGTGTTATGGAGTCCGAAGTAATCAGACAGTATTACAGCGGGCTCATTACCTTATCTCTCGTAGTGCTTCGTGTCTGTAATTAGGACTACGAATATCTCCGTAGATAAGCGTGATAGAGACGATTTCAATGAGACTGCTAATGTAAAGTGCACCAATGTATCAAGCATTATTCAAAGCCAAACCATTTCGTGTCGTCATCTGTCTAAATATAACCATCTTTTTATCGACAAAAATATATATTTAAGACTTAACGTTTCCAATGATACTTTCAGACTTTTTTTATTTGTTTTTTTTAGCTTGTCCCAGATTTTTTCTTGGATCGGTGATCGATTTCAGGTGGCAAGATTCCTGACGTCTGGAAATAAAATTCAAATCAGAAACGCAGACATGCATGCTTTTTTGTGTAATTGGAACTGGAAAATCAAATTGGTTGTGTCAGTAGAAAAGCATGATAGAGACGATTTGAATGTAAATGCTAATATAAACTGCACCAATATCTAATGATTATTCAAAGCAAAACCAGTTCGTGTTCTCGTCTGTCTATTGGCTTAACCAAAACAGTATACATCGTCCCGTGCCCTCAACTATGGTTTATATTCATTTATTTTAATCATGTTGCACCTTTGAGACAAATACAGAAAAAATATCCTTGTTATACCTGTCTACATAATTATGTTCGTAAAATTACTACAAGACGTCTATTAGCTAAACCAAGGCAGTGTCCATCATCGTCTGTCTACATAGAGACTTACGTTCCTATAATCACTAAAAGATGTATATTGGCTTAACCAAAACAGTATACATCGTCCCATGTCCACAGCTTTGAGTTATATTCATTTCTTTTAGTCATGTCCCACCTTTGAGTCAACTACAGACATAATAATCCGTGTTATACCGGTTTACATAATTACGTTGGTATAATTCCTACTGTAAGTCTCTCACCTAGACAAATGCCGTCACCAGTGTCCCGTGTCCACATAGTCGATTTATGAATATTATTTTTAAAGTTGCCTCACCTTTGAGTCAAATTATTACTACCAGAGTTTATTATCTAAGCTAGTTCAATGCAGTCTGCATAATCTTGTGTCTACGTGTTTGATTTATATTCATTTTATTTTTTAATCACGTCTCACCTTTGAGTCAAAAGTCAGACTGACAAATAAAAATCCTGTGGAGTCACGTGATTCGCAATATTTCACTGCACTTCCGGGTACCTTCTACATTGTTTCTAGAACACAAGACTTTGAACGAAGTACCCGGATGTCAAGTAGATTAAATCCAGACCTGAATGTCCTAAGGTTCTGTAACCCTTTAGTATATTTTCACTATATATACCAAGAAACATCTGTATTTCCTGTCCCCTACCTCGAATTCATTATGTTACACTTCTGTATCACCATTCTCGAATAATGAATATCTGTCTAATATATGATGCATGCTTTGGAAATGAATGGTACCGTGAATCAAGCCATGGGATTTCAAATAACGTTAACAAAGCGCAATGTCTGAATATATATGTTTGTCGGATTGGGGCTTAACGCCATACTTAAGGTTTTGTCACTCACACAACGGCATGTCAGCGAATGAAGTAAGGAAACTGATATCGACCACACTGATAACAAACAAAAACAAGCAGGTACAATTACATAACTGGACGCCATACGGAAATATCAAAAGCATATAGGGTCTTTGTTGCCCTTCGGCGCTGGGAGCACCATGAAAACACAAATTATCCGCAACCACCCGTTGTATCACCTAATTTGCGATTCCCAACTTTATACTGAGTTAGGTTTACATTAAATTACACTTGAAGCGTAGGCCAGTCTGTGTGCCGATATTTTATAAATGATCAATAACACATCCATAGATGAAAACGGATATAAATTATATTGATGTAATTGTGATCTGTCTGGAGCGGAGGAAAGAGTTCAGAAGAGCTTATTCTTCACCCCAGCAATATCCGGGAAAATTATTTCAATATCTGGTCTCAGATTTTTTCGCAGGGCCGTGATCGATTTCAAATGAAAAGATTCACGACGACTGGAAAGAAAGGAAAATAAAATTACGATGGCTCCCTTTCGGCATATTGTCAATATCGAATAAAAATAACGTTGACCTGGTTAAAAGTTCCGCTGGTCATTGTATATAAAAAATAACTGTATCAATATTTTGTCTTAACAAAGCGAAACAGCTTGATGAAACGATATTTAATTGATTTCCGTAATTGTTACAATTATTATTGCGCTTTGGTGAAGTTACAAGGATTGTCTGTTCACACAAACCATACCACATTTTCAAATTACAGTATGATAAACGATAATTAAAATTTCTAATTGATCATTTGTTCTATATACCCAGGATATATGGAAATCTATTTAACTAGCAATAACGTCGAGAAGAGAAACGATAAAAAAGCAAATAAAACTCAAAGATAACAAAGCTCAATGTCAGACTATTTTTTAGTTTTTGATTAGGCGTTAACGACATACTTAAGGTTAGTTAACTAGCATGACGTCATCCAATGGGGTGAAGAAAACTATTATAGAATCTACTGGCAACAGTTACAGGACAATCGCAGGACGCAATACAAAGACATTACAAACAGATTGGCTCCCTGTTCCCTTTAACTTCTAAGAGCAACAGTAAATTCCTCCCCGCCACCAGATGTATCACCTACCTAAACTTGGGCTATTTCTTGTCCCATACTCTAGTAAACAAGATTAATTCACACTATCCACCAAAGCCAATCTGTGTGGCGATATTTTGCTGGTGTTATAGACAAACTGAGACTACCTCCAAGACAGCCTGGCTCCCTGTTCCCTTTAACATCTGAGAGCAGCAGTAAGCTCATTCCAGATACTCATTGTATCACATACTTAAACTTTGGCTATTTCCAGTCTTATACTCGAGTGAACAATATCGAATCTCACTAGTTGCCAAATTCCAATCTTTGTGGCGATATTGTTAGATGAACAATAACAACTGACAACAAAAAACAGATAAATCAAGTTGATGTTATTGTGATCCGTCCCAGGAGAGGAATGAGACCAGAAGCTCTTATTCCTCACCCAAACAATATCCGTGAGAATTATCTCAATAAGTTGTCTAACATTTTTCTGGGTTGTTGATTGATTTCAGATGACAAGATTCCTGGCGGCTGGGAATCAACGAAAATAAAATTCGAATGATTCCTTTTTTCAATTTTCTGTATCGAGTAAATATTTAATTTTAACCAGGCCAAAAGTTTCACAATGTCAGAATATTTATGTATAGTTGATTAAGCTTTAATGACATACTGAAGGTTAATAGAATGGCAAGACAGCGAGTCAGACATTGGAAAAGAAAACTTTTCTCGACTCCACTGGCAACAAACAAACAACGATCAGACGAGACAACTACATGACAGTCACAGGACGAAGTATAAATACATCAAAAAGAAACCGGCTCCCTGTTCTCTTTTAGTTCTGAGACCACCATGCAGAACCACATGAAACTCTCCCTAACCACCCGCTGTGCATAAACGGGCATTATTCCAGTTGTGCGCTCGGGTTAAGAATATCAAATCACACTATTCGTCAAAGCCAATCTCCGGTCTGATATGTTATAAATGAACAATTACACATCACAACCAGAAAACGGATATAAATCATGTCGGTGTAATTGTGATCCGCTTTGGACAAGGCAATGAGATCAGAAGTGCAAATATGCAACCACACTATATCAGGTAGAGTTATCTCAATAACTTATCTCAGAATTTTTCTTAGATTGGTGGTCGATTTAATTTGACGGAATTCCCAGCGATTGGCGATAAATGAAAATAAAAAATTATTAATGGTTTCCTTTCGATTGTCGAATAATAAATAACGTGTACCATACCCAACACCTGCATGGTAATTTTGAATTGATTTTTTCACATTCTAGTTACTTGAAAAACAATGCATCTATTTTACTGTTAATGACGGTTGTTTATAAGAAAGTAAAAACATAATTAAAACACAGTGTTGAAGTATTCATTGAAATGTAGTATTTGTAATGAAAGTTTGTACATATGACGTTGGGGCATCTATAGAGTGATCAGTCAAAATACCTCAAGTCAGTATGATTGATTACAATTTATTCAGAATAACAGAAAATGGAGATGTAAAACACCAGGAAAGGATTGGAGCAAGTCTCGTGTGGCGTCGAAACGAAATCACAAAGTTTGCCATTCTATTAAATATCGTAAACTTGGGCAGGAAATGAAAGAAAACAACGAGACGGGTTAAACTGAAGCCCCCTAATCCTGACCTGAAGACATTGCTCACATTGAACTTTTCATGAACATTAGGCAACAGAGCCATGAGGCAGCAATGAAGCCGATTTGTTTGGGATTCATTTATATTATGTTCCCTGGAAATTGGGTGAATATAGAAGTGAAATGAAAACGAGACGCTAAATTTTTATGTTTTGATATTTGAAGCGTTGTCTTCCCGTTAAGTGTATTTAACATGAGTATCAGAAGTACAGATGTTTGTTGTTTGTTTGGGGTTTAACGCTGTTCTTGAGGGTATTTCACTTATATGACCACGGACTGTCCACTTCACTATGTTCCTCGTTTAATTACTGTGGTACACCAGGAAGAAACCTTGTAAAAGCCATCCCGCGATTGCCGGAGGCACATCACGTGACTCACTCAACTGAGGGTCCAAAGATGGACTTGATTCTGTCAAAAAACAATATGAAGAAAAATCACTAATATTTGTGTAGGCCTATATGGTTATTTTTATTATTATTACAGATGTGTAAATGAACAGTTTAAATTTTTCCTCCATAGAATTGAAAGACAGACATCAACAATCATTTACGAACCAAGAACTTTTGTGAATATTAACATTTTAGTTACCTATTTTACTTTTGCATATTAACTCATAGTGGTTTGTAATAGTATATCGCCGGATTAACACACTTAATATTAAGATGATTGTCTTAATGCCGATATTTATAGTAGAGTACAACGCGTTGTATCGATCAATCAATCAAACATTCAATCAGTGAGTTAGTCAATCCACCAATCAATCAATCAATCAATCAATCAATCAATCAACCAATCCATCAATCCATCAATCCACAATTCCACAAATACAATACCCATCCAAACCATCAACCAATAAATCACGATGTACAAGTGCGCGAGCTACAGTTCCTTCCCTGGATAAAAAAAGCAAAAAAAAAAAAAAAGAATGTCAAGTTCTATTAACTTACAAGAAGGTCGCAAGAAACGAGTCAAACGAAACGAAAAAGCTTTCTAAAATGCGCCGGTTGGGTAACTGTATCGACTGGATTGCGAAGGCCTGGGATACAAGGGTGCTTGAAGTATAGTCTTATGTACGGATTGAAATCGATTTGTTTGTTTGTTTGATAGTGGTTTAACGTCGAATAACGCCAAGTTATCTCTCTTATATGACGGTGTGTCAGCCCGATGGGTGAAGAAATGTGCCCCCCCCCCCCACCACACACACCCTCCAACCCCACCCCCCAAGACCACAGCCAGAAAACAAAGACAAGATTTGAAAGGCAGGATAGTCACAGGACGCAGTGCATAAACAAGACAATCAGATCGTGTTCTTGTCGTCGTCTAGTTCTGTGAGAATCTTGTATTTAGTTCAGTCTTGTTTTGTTGGTTACCAGTGGGATCAATGGCTTTATCCCCAACTCATTCCACTGACACGCCGTCATATGAGTGGAATAGTCTTAAGTGTGAGTCGATAAGACCCAAAATTAAACAAAACAAACCGTATCGTTGTTTTTCTGTAACGTTTTTAGCTATTGCAAGTAAAGACTAATATAGGAATTCAATGACTGGCAAAGATTTTTTTAAAATATCAGATAAGTGTGATTTTTTTCTGGCCGTTGTTGGAACAAACGTTAAACTGCCAAGGGAAACCATATGTCATTTCTATTTGTTTTACACACCCATTATTTTAGCTCTCGCGGCGCTTTGCTGACGCCGTCTAGACAATAGAGCTAGATATTCACGTTGGGAAAAAAATCCAGTATCGACTTGTTTCCTGTTAAATCTGAAGAATAGTCTATCTCGCCGTTCAGCGGAAGCTATGCCACTGGTTGGTTTATTTGATTATACAAACATTTACTTCAGCTTTTTATCGCAATAACTCAGTAGAGAAAAAAGTGCATGCCCTTAAAAAAAACTGCAATTCCTTTGCCTGTGTTCACACAGTGCCTAATTCAGAACAACAAAGAAGCAATATTGAGAAGAAAACATAGGCCTACAATATCGTGGTGGGCTCTGTTCAATTTGACAAAATCAGCTATATCCGGTCGACCATTCAGCGCAAATTATGTCACGGGTTGGTTATTCAATGATTGATTTGTTTACTTCAATTTTGTTCCGAAATGAAAGATATCAAATATGTGACACTCGGGTAATAATTTTAATTTATTTCTCGCCTCGTTTCATAACTTTGATATTTCCGGATGACTCATTTAAGATCCTCTAACATCAAATAATTTTTGTGGTACACTTTATCAACTTCATCTGGGTGTCCAATCACTTCTAATTAATTCGGGACATGTTTGCTTTGGTCTATTATAAGCAGATAAAATAAAACACACCGTTGTCACTTTGATGAAGCCCCGCAATTTTCACTCGGAAAATGGGAGACAACTCGGGACTTACTGAAAATTTACATTACAGCTACTCCCCCTTTTACGTGTTACTGTCAGTGACTGCCTAGTGTTATTCGCACGGTGTGTGACGATTTGTGTTTTCTTTTCTGTTCTAGTCAGCTGTTTTTCCCCAACACGAGGAAATCTTGATTTGTGTTGAACACAACTGTCATAGCAACACTACGCTTCAACACTGGTCGTTATGTGGTTAATTTTTGCGTAAGCTAACATCGCTTTTGGAAAGGGGTCCCATGTCTTTATTTGGGTTTGTGAGTTGATTGGGTAGTTTGGTTGGAATAAAAGATTGACGCTGAACTTTACTTCCTAGTTTCCACCAGAGGGCGTCCGGTCAGTCGATTAGCGGAAGGTCAAATCACTTCTTGCCACCTGGCGTAAGACCACCATTATTTACTTCCGTTTTGTTAGCTTCGAGTATAGTTCTTAAAAAAGGAGTGTGTTGTCTTGTTTTATTTGTTGTGGTCCTGGAAATTTGTTGTTGGTGGAGTATTTTGTATTAATGTGAAATAAATGAGTGGAGGTTTTTGATCAGAGTAATATTATAGCCTAAATAGGTCACATTTGGTGTATTTATCACCATTTGATGGAGGGGTGATACCGCTGTTGTTTACAATCTGAAGGTAGCTTGACAACACCATTAACCGTCCAGACTAAAATTTGTTACGGTATTCCCCTGATTTTAACTCAAAACTCCAAAAGGATCGATTAAAGTATGTGCTAGGGGTTTTCGCTTAACAAAAGTTTGGGAGGGAGCTGTGGGCCCAAAAGTTAACATTACGGCTTATGGCGAATTAATGGCGGTTTTATGCCGCCTCTAGCATTCGTAATGACGATTTCACATGCTCTTTCAGTGGACCTGATAGCCCTATGGATGTAATCTAAATCGTCATTGAAGATTTCACTGAGAATGAGATTATTAAATTTGTAAAGGAAAGTAAAGTGATTCACATGCGATGGTTTTCAAAAAGAAGTTGAAGAGACAAAAGTTCGACTGTTGTGCTGACTCTTAATTTGAAAATCTTTGCGCTCTGAAATTTTCCTAGGCTATCAAATGTGTAAGATCAAATACTATATCTCCTCTGCATTCAATTATGTTTCAATATATAAGTCTAGACGACCGAGTCTAAACCTGAATGTTGTAATAACGGTAGCAATTCAGCAAAGTACAGGGTCTGCTGTGTGAAGAAAAAGGCGAACTCAAAGTTATCCCTCCTATCAAATATTTTAAATAAATCTATAATACTGTATTGAAACTTTTGAAAGATAATGGAATAAGATTATTCTGTAGTACGTGTAAAATTAGCTATGTCCAGGAGAGTCAAATCAGACACTTAATGTTATGATCTGGATCAAAGGATGGCCAAATTGCGTTCAAATTCATCTTTCCAGTTGAGCAGTAAAAATCTAGGTTACTTACATGAGGCTTTACTACCGAATAATCAAGATGAAACTAGCTTCATTGTGGTTTAGACCGACCCATAATACGACCATTTAACGTTTATTTCGTGTCAAAATCTCTCATTTCTCAGCCGTACCACACTGGCTTAAAAATGTCTTCCATGGTCACTAGTTTATACAGATTCCACGCTATATTTTATTCAGAGGTTGATCCTTAATTATATAGTTTTGGTACAGCTTCGCGTCGTATATATATGCATATACTTATAGTCTATAAGATATGTAATTATGGCAAGCCATTGTATCACTTCTACATTTATTGTACATACGTTGAATTCTGTTCCACATATGTTGAGTTCTTTTCCACATATGTGAATCTTTTTTCCACATATGTAAAATAAATGACTTTGTTTTACATATGTGGAAAAGAATTTCACATATGCGTAAAAGAATTCCACATATGTGGAAAAGAATTTAACACATGTTGCAAAGAATTTCACTTATGCAAAAGAGAACTCAAAATCCGACATATCTAAAATAAGCCTTTATTCAACATATGTGGAAATCTTCTGCACTCATGTAAAATAAAAAGGTGTTTGGAACACTTTTGTAGATATCCGAAATAAAAGCATACTTGATTTCAAGAACAGACTTCTCCCTCACAGCTATCCTGTATTCAGCAGCAATGAAGTTGGCTTAATAGTACAATCTGATCGGAATGACATCCACCCTCTGCATTTCGCAAAGCATTTGTTATTTTCCAGCGAAGAATAAATGAGGAAAACTACATTTGCTTAATAAACCTACACTTGCAATCGGTTCTGTTACTACATTACTACGTCTGATAGTTCGAGGAAATACGATGATAAAAATAAAAGTACTGAATAACCCGTCGCCTCATATACTATTCACTATTTATTTATCATCCTAATTGGCATTTTTCATAATAAAATGAAATGTTTTGTATTGCTGACTGTAGGCTAAATCTATGGGTTTTCGACTTAACGCAGTCTGCGAAGACAAGACAAAACAGCGAAGTCAATGAACTACATGCGACTGGAGATATAGCCTGCCGAGGCCGGAGTAGTGCTTCTTCCCCTGTCGGCGATCTTTGCGCAAATAACACCTTCACTCTATCTCATTTGAATTTAAAAAAACATTTTTTTTAAATGTCGAGTTGGTTGGTTGCGAACCGATTCTCTTTAAAATATAAAACAAAAGTTCTGATTATACCGCCAACAGGAGGGCCTATCATCGTTCCGGGATTTTATTTGCGTCAAACTGAACTAGGGACTGTAAAAGGGTTCAAATTGCTTGTATGAATCACAGATTTTCTTGGTTTTCTCATATATTTTTTCTATATAACTATTGGTGTTATTAAGACCTGTTATTAAGATAGCCCAGCGTATTTGAGAGTCAATGACTCAACGTGGGAAGTGGAGCCGGTTCACACCATAGTGTGGGGTAGCTTTAAATATTGCCTGTGTGTATAACGTCAATAACCAGAGTGACAACGTGTTGATAATAGTAATAGCAGGAATAATAATAATAATTATTTATTGAAGACACAAAGAAGTTAACATTAACATAAAGATTTAAATACAACAGCAGTTCGTAAAGCTGTCTTTAATTATCTGTACAGTACTTGAAGCTGCTGATTGGAGCAACTGGAAATTTAATTTAATAGCAGAGATCCTAACTGGTGATTGAGTCCTAACAGGCATTATGCATTTAACGAAAAACCTGTTTTGTTACCTCACATGATCCAATAGTCTGCGTCTGCGTCTGCGGGGTTATTGAGATCTAACGCATCCGCCCCATGTGCAATGTTGATTGGTTTCATAAATTGACCAATCACAGACCTGATTCTCAATTCAGCCGAAGATAGCTTATTTGTACATGAGCAACGGGTACATTCACGCACAATCGACAAGCACTATTTTAATAATAAAACAATGAGTCAAATTGCACTTTCTCTTACATGCGACTTACAACATCAACGCAGAAGAAGATCGGACAATGACTGTTTGTTTTGGCTGAATATAGTATGTACCATGGGCGTCCATGGCCCGGCGTTATCTGTGTTTTTATTTTTTTTTTTTCAACTGTGACCTTTCATGAACACCAGTGCATTATTTTGAGTAAATATTTATTATGAAAAATGTATAGGAAAACGGAAGTGTGATGTGGGGCGCTATATTGCTTTTTCTTCAATAAATCGCCCTTTCAAGTTCTGTGCAGTTTCGCGGTATATTCGAAGAACTCGATTCCAAAACGCTATCAACGCCAAATACAAACAAATCAAGCTTCCATTCTCATACAACCAAGGATAGAATTGCAGCCTTTAGGGTTTCCCTTAACGATTTATATACCCTTAGATTAGGTAGAGGCGATTAATTGCAATCAATTCAAAATCAAATAAAAGCCCATACAAGATATTGCATTTTTTATCGAAGTACTGAAGATGGATATGTTACATTTTGGAAAAGAACTCTTCATTTACTTCGTCCAAATAAGAACCGTTTGATCATTGTTATTTGGTACTTTTTTCGCTTGATTGACATTATAATTTTAACGATTAGCAAGAGGCAATTAATATAGTTTAATTCGTTTTTGTAAAATGACTTTTTATTGATTTTCTAGAAAAAATTCCAGCCATTATTACAACGGTAATTTACATGGATAACAGAATATATATGGTTAACGTAAAAGAGTTAGGTGTTAAAGACAAGACATTCAGCAGCTACACTCTTTCGTTGAGGTACTTGGTTAAAGAGAGATGTGTGCCTACGACATAAGGTGAACCTCCTTATTTTAGGCATTCGATTGGTCGTGAAGATTGCCGACCAATCAAAACGCCACAAATAGGTTCAATCCACAGAATCCTACCAGTTGCAACAGGAGAATACAGCTCTACGAATTCATGTGTTAGACGCTTTCCCGATTCAGACATTAGTACATCCTTAATTAATACATTTATTATTTTGAGACAGAATGAAAAGTTATAAACAACCCTTCCATGCTAACAGTTCTAATAAACGCGCCCATAATAATTCAGAATCTATTTATAAACAATCTTATACAGAGTCTCGATAACGGATAAACGAGTCATACGCCATGAAAACTGTCCTAGATTCACTTAAGTTGAACACACATTCGATTATCTGTACAGAAATCGAACTTAGAAAACTTTCTGAACTTTGTTAATGAAATTATCGATTTTGTAATTAAATAAGACGCTCAACAAGTTAGCAAGGGACATGATGCAATCTGAATTGAATGCAGGCATCTGCTGTCATAGCATTGGTGATAGTGGCGCTGTTAAATGACGTCACATATATTATCAATTATGACGTTACCAGAAGGCACGCTTTTCAACAGTTCTGACAACAAAGGACCGCATGTAAGGCCCCCTGTTTTAACTGTCGAATCTCCAACTGAAATTCTAATCACGACCTAGGCGTCACCGAGAGAGAATATGGTTGAGGATACAGCACCAACCCAGACTTGTATGTCCTCGGATCACTTGACGGAAGTGGTTTCGAAGGGTCTGGCCGGAAGTTAAACCTCTGAAGCAAAGTAGTGACAAAGAGGAATATCCGGGACCTTGCGAACGTTTCTCCTATATATGACCTCCTACCAATCCCGAGTGGCATCAGACTAAAAAAAAAATTCGAAATGACACAAGATTTGTCAATGGAAGTTCAGATCATGATTACGATTTCTAAATAAAAAAATTATCCAATGTTTTGATAAAAACATACATTTTAAAACACTCTTGGTTTTATTTATTGTTATAAATACGAACTTGGCTCATAGTTTCTTTATTATATTTGAACCCTTTTTCACCATAGAGCCTACACTAGCAGCCAGACGCATGCGCTTCTACTAAGGTTCGCATTTAGCTATTGTCTTATCACAAGAAGAGAAGGTAACAGTCGAGTGAACAATAACTTCCAAGAATGAATGATTCATTTTGATTTCTGTACTTCTGCTCTTCTGTGTCCTGTTTCCCAAAGATACCATACATTTCGTAAAATTTAATTACCATGACGACCAGCATAGAAGATATAGTGTCCCTAGGTAGTTACGCTGAACGTAAGCTAAGACCGCTGAAGAACAGAAAAAGATAATCTAACAGTACAAGTGTACTATAACTTCTCAGAACGAATGATAATAATCATACTTCCGTGCTTTTGGATCGTGTTTCACAGAGCTATGTTACATTTAGTTAAATGCCAATACCATGACGACCAACATTGGTTATATAGGGTTGTCATGACAGTTACGCTTATCGTAAGCTAATACTGTTGTGGGAAACAAGTCCCTGATTTTCTGATGAGAGAATATAGCACTGAAATATTTTGCCGAATTATTTCTTTCCCAACCTTTCTGTACTAAAAGTTTTCGGGGAAAATCGTACAAAATTATAAATCAGGTTTTGATTGAACTAGACTAGAGCAGCGGAATAACGGATTACTTTTTGCGTGTTTGGTGATCTGCCGGAAGGATATGTCCCTCCGCGTCAAGGAAACGTTCTGGTTTGAACTCCCAAGGGTCATCCCACAGCTTTGGATCATGATGAATAGCCCACATGTTAGAAAACAGCTGAAAATAAAACCAAATCGTTACTTAAAAGGACAGACACCAGTTGTTAGCGTTGGGCATATATAAAATGCTGGGTTTCTTATGATTAAGGAAATCTTCACTTTACCTGTGAAACGTTTCGTTAAGCTGAGAAATCGATATTCACAGTTTAACTAATCTAATACTCTGAGCATAGCCTAGCCGTTTCTCCTGTTAACTGTCAATATCGCCCTTTAACAAGTCACTACCAGCTCTTTAGAAAACTTGACACCACGAAACCCCCAAACTGTAACTGTTGAAATGCAAAGAAATATTACTGGCTTACCATTGTTTTTCGAGGAATACGATAACCTTTGTATGTGATATCGTCTAATGCAACGTGTGGTATCGCGAGAGGCACGTGCGAAATGTATCTCAACAATTCAAAAATGGCGGCCATTGTGTAGGGCATGTTTGATCTGTCCTCAAGCTTTGAAAAACGATCTGGACCAATAACTCTGTCCACTTCGTCTTGCATTTTCTTCGCTACGTCAGACTGTTTTGCAATGATGAGGAAAACAGAATGCAAAGACACTCTTGTTGTCAGTGAACCTGGGAATAGTGAAATGTAAGGCAGTTGTTAAATTAAGCAGAACCCCTGAAACAAGTCTTGTAGTTAAGCTTGTGTCTTATATTAACTGGTTTGTGGTGCTATTTTAACTTCAATCAAATAATAGTTTATTTCATTCAGTTTTTCCAGATAAGTCTATATCTAGGGTGGTTGTGGTGGTGGTGGTGGTGGCTGGGAATGGAGAAAGGATTGAAAGATATATCTTGTAAGTAAATCTGAAAAATAACAGTTTAATTGTTTATCAAGGTGTACTAGCTTGGCGAGTGATGACGGAACCCTCATGCACTGTTCGCCGCTGACAACAAAGGCAAGACAATCACAGCAGGCAACAACATAGCTATTTCCCTCCGCCTCAGTTTCTACAACCCCCTTCCAGCCCTCCCAATCCAACCCTATTCCAACGGCACCCATAAAACTCCAAGGAATTGTTTACGTGGCATTTCGTTTTGAAAGCTCAGTGTCTACATTAAAGTGGGTCCACATCAAATGGGAAAAAAAATTATATTTAAAAATAATTAAGTTTGTTAGTAAGTTTTAAAAAGAAATCATTCGATCTCCAGATGTAGAACATCAGAGCACAGTTCTTGTGTATTTATAGAATACGGAACGCCAGTGGGAAAAAGGGAGATAACTATATGACCCTTACAACAGGAAGTGCATCCCATCTGGTATAAGACCACTATTAATTACTTCCGTTTTATGAGCCTCGAATATAGTTCTTAGTAAAAATGGTGTGTTGTCTTGTTTTATTTATTCTGGCCCTGGGAATTGTTTTTTGTAGAGTATTTGGTATTGATGTGGAGTAATTGAGTGAGGTTTCTGGTCAGTGTAATATCATGGCCTAAATAGGTCACATTTGATGGAGGGGTGATGGGCTGTTGTTTACATTCCGAGCCGGCTTGACAACACCTATAACCGTCCAGGCTCTGTAACTCAATTTTTTCGACGGTCATCACAAGTCAAGATTTGAACTGGAAACTCCAAAAGGACCGATTAAAGTATGTGCCAGGGGTTTTCGCTCAACGACACTTTGGGAGGGAGCTGTGGGGCCAAACCTTAACATTACGGCTTATGGCAAATTAATAGTGGTCTTATGCCATCTCATTGACAAAAGCATGGTATGAATATTGAACAGAATGCTATTGTTAATCAATACCATAGATGGCACCACATGTTCTACATGTGACAGAGTTATGCACCTTTTTAGCCACTGGCGATCCCCATTGTTCTTCACCTGATAAGGACAGCACAAGTTACTGTAATTCACCGAATATCACTACCCAAGATGGTCCTAGTTTATGACCAAGAGATCTATATGCTTGTTAGTAAGTTAAAAAAATTAGTGATTCGATCTGCATATGTTTAACATCATGGCATAATTCCGGTTTATGCTGTTTACCTGAAGACGCCAGCACAATTTACTGTAATTTACGGAATATCAACACACAAGATGGGCCTGGTTTATGAGCAAGAGACATATACTTAGTTACCTTGAGGTGAGACTGCGACCGGTTTTTCAAATGGGCCAGATATTCAAAGATTTTAACAAAGATTTTCTCGTAGGGGTGTCGCTATCAGTGCTCATCGTCGACAGGTCTAGTTTGTGTGAATGGGTAAACAACAACAAGATTCGACACTTACTGAATAACTTGTTCATTGTAGGTTATCAGACGCACTTTAATGAAAAGGGCTATATTTTATTTATTTCGATAAGATTACTTAACGCACCTGCTGCAACCGTTTGAAATATCATTGCCTTAATATATTGGTCTCCAAGCCACACAGATCCGTCCGGAAGTCGAGACTCACTCTGGTGTTGAAACAGCAAATCGACCATGCCACAGCTCACGCTAGGGTCATAGGTCGTCTGAAAGGACCAATCATAAATATCAACTTACATATTTTCAGGATATTTATGTTTGTTTGGTTGTTTGATTGCTGTTAAACGTCGTACTTCAGAGTTTTTCACTTATATGACTACAGATTATACACTTCTCACTATCCCTAGCCCATTATGGTGGAAAACCGGAAGGAAACCTCGTAAAACAATCCCCGCAATTGCGGAAGCCACATCACTTATAATACCTGAAGATCAACAAACTGGCTCGATCTTGTGAACAGTAGGCGTACATCGAAGTAGGATGAGTAAGCGCACTTGATAACCTCTAAGCCATGGCCTCGGCTGTGATCATAACTCTATAGCAGCTGCTTTTGGATCAAAGAGTTTGAAAGTTTGATTTTTTCTTCCATGAGTTGAAGGGCTTAAGAAGATTAAATAAGGTTGCATCTGCTTATTTATATAGTTTTACTGAGCTTTCATTTAATATTAATATATATATATTATTTACCAAATAATGTAATTGATTTATTTATTTATATCATTAATTGTATTCATTATTTTTATCTCATTATTAATGCAAGTCGTATTTGTCCATTATATTAATTTACCTTTTTTTTAAAAAATTTTTTAGGTACTCTTCAAAATATTTTTTTTTATAAATCATTTAATTACGTTGAGTTACTATTTATCGTTATATTTATTTATTTGAATACTAAATGGTATAAATTATTTTATTTGTTTATGTAAGTAAATATATATTTATTTATATATTCTTGTGTAATGGGAGGTAACTTCTACAGGCTCATGGGTGACTCCTTATTACCATGTGATTGCTCTATTGTTTCGCTGTCAACTGCTAGAACGACTAATGGGGCATTTTTACCTGGACCCATAATATTGAGCAAGTATATTGTCATGGTTTATAGGAGGATATCCGTATCGGTGTGATTAATAAATGATAAAGTCTTACCTGGGACTTTAGAGCCCTGTATGTTGGCTCGTACAGTGTTTGAGTACTACCTAGAAGGTGAACATTATCAGGGTCTTGTGTTTTCTCGGTGGAGACTAAAGTAAGGTGGGTCAACTTTCTTTAAAAGGTGCCATCTTCACCTGTTTGTTGTTGAATTGTCCCGCTTCGTACCTAGGACTTTGGTTAACCTAACACGCCAGTGGAGTCAATTTGATACTGACTTCCTTTGGTTTTATCTCTACTTGTCGCCCATAAAGGATGCAATGGTCATCCGATAAACGTTACTACAGAGAGGACCGAGACATTGTACCAGAGGAGACGTATTTGCTCATCACTCCAACCTTGGCCACCTTCGGGAGCGACGAGCAATCCAGTGAAAATACTTTGCTTCTGAGCTGCATATTTTTGTAACTTAAAGCTAAATAAACCTCGTTTTATATGTCTCTATAAGGGTTTACTTGTCTGTCTGAGAGAGTCTACGTTACTTTTCTGGCTACCATCGACATAAGTCGGGAATCCCAAGATTATACGTTCACTGGGTGGGGTTAAATGTACCCCGGTTTGTTACACATGTACTGCAACACAGAATTCCGGTTCAGACCATTGTACAGTTAATTTTGTAAATCACCTGCGGCCTATAGCCAAAAGGCATCGGTTACAATGAAAGCCCCCGCGATGCGTTGTTCTCTGTTGTTACTTTAGTAATATTAGGTTTTCTGCATGCTCGTGAACAATTGTGCGATTGCTTATTCGTTCAAATGGATTCGTATGAAGTAATAACCTTCGGAGGTTGACTTGTGTGTGGTTGTGGGTTTCTTTTAACACTACTTGAGTAATGCAAAACAGTTCGTAAAACGCTTAAAACCTTGGTTCTCGTCAGCTAATATACAGGTAAAATGGAAAGCAATGGGCAGGGGATTGACCGCAACTTATTGAGACGTGGGAGAAAAAAATATCCTCTATAAATATATAAAAAGTTCTTGTCAGTTTGTGTTTCTTCTTTAATATCTCCTGGATGACACTCCAGTGAAAGTTTAGTGCCAACTGTAGCTACAGTCTGCAAGTAGTACTATAAGTGTAAGTTTGGGCACAACCCCTACACTATAACTGTCAATCAGAAAATTATGTTCACGAAACTAGTCACTGATGGATTTAAGTATTCTAACACAAGCCTCAGCGGTTGCCAAAGGCTGAAGGAGTGCACATGAGGAAACACTAGAACAAAGCTTATTAACTACCACAAAACAGCAATGAATTAGAAATATCACATCAGATAGCGTATCATAAAGGGCAGATGTGTATACAAAAAATTAAACAAGCCGCTGTATTTTCCGTGTTTCCAATTTCCAGGGTGTGCGAGAATTGTTTGTTCTTGCTCTGATTTTACTATAAAGTTGTCCCTTATTAACTCCATAACGATTTAATTGTCTCTGATTTTATTATAAAGTTGTCCCCGATTAACTCCATTACGATTTAGTTGTCTCTGATTTTATTATAAAGTTGTCCCCGATTAACTCCATAACGATTTAGTTGTCTCTGATTTTATTATAAAGTTGTCCCCGATTACCTCCATTACGATTTAGTTGTCTCTGATTTTATTATAAAGTTGTCCCCGATTAACTCCATCACGATTCAGTTGTCTCTGATTTTATTGTAAAGTTGTCCCCGATTAACTCCATCACGATTCAGTTGTCTCTGATTTTATTATAAAGTTGTCCCCGATTAACTCCATTACGATTCAGTTGTCTCTGATTTTACTATAAAGTTGTCCCTTATTAACTCCATTACGATTCAGTTGTCTCTGATTTTACTATAAAGTTTTCCCTGATTAGCTCCATTAGGATTCAGTTGTCTTTGATTTTACTATAAAGTTGTCTTTGATTAGCTTCATTACAATTCAGTTGTCTTTGATTTTACTATAAAGTTGTCCCCGATTAACTCCATTACGATTCAGTTGTCTCTGATTTTACTATAAAGTTGTTCCTGATTAATTCCATTACAATTCAGTTGTCTTTGATTTTACTATAAAGTTGTCCCCGATTTACTCCATTACGATTCAGTTGTCTTTGATTTTACTATAAAGTTTTTCCGGATTAACTCCATTACGATTCAGTTGTCTTTGATTTTACTATAAAGTTTTCCCTGATTAATTCCATTACGATTCAGTTGTCTCTGATTTTATTATGAAGTTGTTCCTGATTAATTCCATTACAATTCAGTTGTCTTTGATTTTACTATAAAGTTGTCCCCGATTTACTCCATT
>JARFOD010084279.1:0-18987 GCA_031763545.1 Mopalia muscosa | reverse complement strand
CCTGGTGTTCGCAGAGCTAAAGGGTAACGGGAAGCAGATTTGTTTGTGATGTTCTGTATTTGTGTCCATCGTCATAAGTGAAATACCCTTGAGTACGACGTTAAACACCAATCAAACAAACAAAGTGAAATAGTTTTAAGTAGGATGTTACACCTTGATCAAACTAACAAACAGTTATTGATTGTATTTTACAGGAAAACCGCTTTGGGAGCTCATCTTGGAACAGTTTGATGATCTTCTCGTCAAAATTCTCCTTCTAGCAGCTGTCATATCTTTTGTGAGTACCTTTTCAGATCAAATCTTTTCTTTTTGTCTTGATTGTGCTTTTCACTTGATAATGCCAGGCAGTTTCTTAAAACAGGGTGTCAAAATGAGGCAATTTTTAATTCAGGGTGTCCAGAGGATGGGTGGACATCCCCCTGCCTTATCGCTTGTTTGTAAGTCTTTACAGGAAAAACAAAATCTTTCTGTTAAAATAGTTTAAAATGAGTCTGGCCAATGACTATTAGAATTCAAGGCCAATCTTGTAGACAGGAACGTTATCATTTCAGACAAAGGCATTGTTATTTTACATCTTAAAATTAACTGGAGTATATTGTGAAAAGTGTTAAAATTGTGTTGGTTATACTGATGCACATCAAATCACAGATAACTTGGCATGTAACAATAGTTTGGTTTAAACCGATCAGAATTGTCCCTACATGGCTATAGGCTATATAATGATGTATAGATGTATTAGAAAGAGGGGAGCCCCATGGGGGAGCGGGTGGGCCATGGCCCTGAATAATACTCTTAACTTCCTCGGTAGATCGTTAGAGGCGAGAAAAGAGGTTGCTTTCTGTTGCCCTGGTATTCACAGAGCTGAAGGGTAACGGGAAGCAGATTTGCTTGTGATGTCCTGTTTTTGTGTCCGTCGTCATATAAGTGAAATACCCTTGAGTATGACGTTAAACACCAATCAAAGAAACAAACAAATAGAAAGTGGGGAACCTCCAGAAATCAGGCATAGAAATTAGCCTCATCTCCTGGCCTCTGGGATAGACTAGAGTACTCAGAGGACAATTCATGTGATTGGCATGCCTCGGAGCATTCTAATAGTCAAGCTTTTGTAATTTATCCGGTCTGTAGAGTTTCACTGAAGCATGTCCAGGCATTTTTTGGACCGTGTCTACCTGCCTCATTAATAATGAAGGTTTAAGCAGATTTACGTCAGCAACAGTCAACTGTCCAAAACAACCCATTCACTTTACATTCTTCAAATCTATTGTAATTTTTAAAGGGGAAATATTTTTAAACCAGAGGCCCCAGTACATGACCTACTGGCTTTAATCCTTAGCGGGTACACTTGTATCTATTCTCTGTAGTACAAAAGTGTCTCACTTATTTCCATAAACTACCCTTTAGCCTTTAGCACAAATAGTAAATTAAAGTGGTTGAAATATGTCAAATGTTCCATATTTTTCATTTATTAATGACTGAGCTCTAATCATATAAATAGGATGCAGGGGTCCACAAATCCAAATACTGAGGCCTTCTTGGCGATTGGCAGTTTGGTTGGAGAGTAGCAATGCTCACAGGTGTCTTTCCTTATCACTGGAGGAAAGTTAACTTTCCAATATCCTGCCTACCTGGAGTATTTTGTATACATACATTAAGTTAATTACTCCAATAGGCCATCAAAATACACACAAAAATTTATATTCCGTGCAATGCTGCAACAGAAAAATACACAAAATAGTAGGAAAAGACTAAAAAAAATTAATGTTTTAAACAGAATTTTCCCATAAGTTTATGTTAGTGTAGGCAGATCCGCAACATTATGGAAACACTTCACATTTGAGTTTTCTAGTGTCAATTATTGTTGGAATACACTGATCTCATATAACTGTAATATCCTTAAGCTCGGCATAATCACCAATGAAATATTGAGTTTTGTACTTAATTTTTTTGTGTCTAATTTAATTTTTTTCATTGTTAATGCCTAACTATTTAATTCTATCATTAAATCGTTTTAATTTATTTACCATTAAAAATAGAATTTTAATTTGATATGTTAAAATGATGTTTCAGATAAAGTATTTATAAAATCTTATTTACCTCGGAAAAAATGTGTTCTCACCAGTTGAAATGTTTAGAAAAGTGAAAATAAAACTCATTTGATTGGTCAGAAACTTGAAGACATATATGTATTGGTAAGAAGTCATTCAATTGTGTAACCCCCATATGGATACATCCAAACTTCAATTTTAGACACTAGTGGCCATAGCGGCAAGATCCAAATTAACCGGATAACTTATAATTAAAACACAATTGTTTGTTATATTTTACATAATAAGCTTCATTTTATACCACAAATGATCACAACAGACCTAATACTTTAAAATACAACAGGTGTTCTCGTTTAAGGGTTCTAGATGATGCAAGTTACAATAGGCTGTTGAGTTAAATGGTTTAGAAAATCCAGAGAAAACCCTAAACGGATATACTATTTGTAAACCCATTAAGGTTTTGCAAGATGATGTAGTAATAATTATTGTATGATGAGCACTACAGATTGTGTGTTAAGCTTCAAACAACACCAGGATAGACACTGCATAGCTTGTATTTGCTAAGCACAACATATCCGTGTAGTTTTATCACTGACCATAAATAATGTATTGGTTGATAATGATGAGGGCTTTGCATACAGGAAGATTCTGAGCTCATCAAATAAAGCTAGTAGCTTTATGATCAATATTGCTACCTGTGTGCTGGAACCAGCGCCCAGGTATTCAATGGGATAACGAGATGCATCGCTTTTAATACATCAATGGTTTCCTCCTACCTGATACTATCAGCTTCCCCACACACCTGTCACAAACTCAAGTGTTGCCTGTATATAAATCCTGCTACATTAGATAGTAGGGCATATCTCTTCCAGAATATTCTTGTCCATTGTCTTCCATTATCACTTTACATTGTATATTATTAGAAAACTGAAAAGATTTAACACCATAAACAATGTTCATGCATGTACTTTGTATTATGACATAATTAGAAAACTAGAAAAAAATTAACATTACCAATATGATTGAACAGTTGAAAAAAATGAAAATATTTAACATCATGAATAATGTGCACGCACTTTGGATAATAACATAATTAGAGAAACTAGAAAAAAATTACATTACCAATATGTGAATTCAACACTTGAAAAAAACCAAACTGAAAATATTTAACATCATGAGCAATGTACATGCATGTACTTTGTATAATGGCTTAATTAGAGAAACTAGAAAAATATTTACATTACCAATATAAATTAAACAGTTGAAAAAAAAAACCCTGAAAATTGGTAACACCATGAACAATGTGCATGCATGTACTTTATATAATGGCATAATTAGAGAAACTAGAAAAAAATGATATTACCAATAATGAATTGAACAGTTATTAGAAAAACAAAAAAATATTACCATTGTAAATTGACCAGTATTGGAAAAAACTGAAAAGATTTAACATCATAAAGAATGTACATTGTATTTTATTGAAATTGACCCCAACGAAAGAATCACGACCTAAAACACCGATCATTGATCAATGAAAAGTATTACTTATGTGAAAAGATTATACATAACCAAATTGCCCCTTTAGTACAGCAACAAACCAAAAAAACATATCAAATTTGAAATTGTTCAGCTAAATGAACTATGTGTTGAAATACACTAGCCTAAGCCTTGTATAAGTGAAATGCCCTTGAGTATGGGGTTAGGCACCAATCAACTAAAGGTAGTCATGCCGGCTAAACTGCCTTGTAATGTTTAACACTAACGTGTACCTAATGAACACTTTATATATCGCTATATTTCTGAATGTTGAGAAACGAAAACAAAATTGCACCTTATTGTTATATTTGCTGAATCTGATGTGAACACATTTCAATCACAATGCTATATAAGTGCTATTCTATAAACAGAGGAGGAGTCTTTTGACCTACGTAAATGACATGAAATTGTGTGGGAAAGAATAACTGTGAAACATTTGTGTTGACCTAATGTGTATTGTATTTAAAGTTAAGCATGCTATTAGCTTGTTATAAGCAAATCCTGTTATTCGTGTCAATGTTTATTATGTGGACAAGTCTGGCTTGACATCTACAGTCATAAAACATATAATCCACTTATGATATGTCTTACAGGGATTCATATACATGTATTCAGTTTTTTAATGAAAAAAACATTTTTTTAGTGTCCTATTGAGTTTTTGTGTGTGTATTAATGCATTATTTTTTATCATACTTAAAAATTATAAAAAGTCTGAATTGAGTTTTTAAAAAATGATTTGTTAAAAGGATTAACCTTGTAAGCACCTTGGTCCAGTCTGATTTTCACAAATGCTTTATGTTTGGTTGATTGGTGCGTAGCTACATACTCCAGTTTCTTTGTTTTGAAAGTAGCAATGCTTTCTTTACTTAGAGCACTTCAGATCTTAAGGTTCTGGTGGTGTCAATAATTGTAGGAATGCACCACCGTCATAGATTAAAAATAATCTTGGACAGAGCTTGAACACCTATCGATCAGTCCAATCAAGCAAATGAACAGAAGCATTAGGCCATCCAAAATTATATATTTGTTTCTCAAAACAAGGGGAAAAAAGTACCTAGGTAGGCATTATTTTATTTTTATTTATCGTGTCATAAAAGACTTTTGAATATCTGAATATAATAATTTATACATGTAGTTATTATTGTAAGCCTTGCTGTAGGCTACATTCATTTAATGGCGCCTCATGAGGAAGCGGGTGGGCCATGGCCCTGCAGAATACTCCCTCGGCTTCCTCTGTCGATTATAAGAGGCGAGAAAAGAGGTTGCTTTCTGTTACCCTGGTGTTCCCAGAGCTAAAGGGTAACGGGAAGCAGATTTGTTTGTTATGTTCTGTATTTGTGTCCGTCATCATATAAATGAAATACCCTTGAGTACGACATTAAACACCAATCAAACAAACAAACAAACATTTGATGGCAGTGTATTCAATTTTCATTTAAAAAACTTCAAAACCCATGCTTTTTGTATGGAGGTTCTTCTTTTTTAATTCATGAAAAGTTCTGTCCAAAAATCCCCCAAAATACCAACCATTATCTTTTTTTGTTTGCCTTTAATATTTTGGGGGTTACAAAAACAAATAAATTATTATGGAAGACCTTTTTTGAAGACCTTGGTCCACTTTCACAAAAAGTTGTACGACAAATAAATATCGTACGATAAAATTACGCCATTTTAAACTATAGCGTAAAAATATCATACAATATTTTATTGTCGTACATCATTTTGTGAAAGAGCCCCCTGAACTAGCAGATAACCTGGAGTGTGTGTTGTATAGATTATCATACGTCTGATATACCTGTAAAAACAATAGCCTGGACTCTGTGACGGCGGTTTGGCCTGTCTATTTATTCACTGTACCTGTGGAGGATAATATAAGACCTTGAGGTAGCGGATGGATGGATTCATCACTGATTTAACATGTGTCAGAATCGTGAAGCTCTGCTCTAGGACATTTAATAAAAAACACACTGTAAGCCCACATCACACCATCCCATAAGGGAATCCCTTTACTTAATACTTAAGAAGAATTTTAATTAATTACTCAGAAAAATAGATAATATGGTCTCCCCAGATTTTTAAATTTCTAATATAGCTTTACTGTGCAGCATGTATGTGTAAGTTAATGAAGTCTCATTTTGAAAACCGTCCACCTGTCATTTTCCACAGGCAGATTTCTAGAAATTCTGAATTTTAACGGGGCTGTTGCTTAGTGGTAGTGAGTGCGCTTCTAAACTGAACCTGCTTCAATTTACCGTGCACCGGATCGAGTCCGCCTGTCTATCATCAGGTATATGAGCAAGTTCCTTATTGTGACTCCAGCAATCGCAGGGGTGTTTTTTTTAGAGGTCTCCTCCTGGTTTTCCACCGTAATAAGGCTGTGTACAGTTTGAAGTGGACAATCCGTCATATAAGTGAAATGAAAATTTTTACAGACAAAATTCCTCAAAATAGTGTTGATTAGAACAAGCCCTCTTGCTTGTGTCAATTGTTGAAAACACGCGGGCGGTTGGAGGGATCTTCGTGTTGCCCTGGTGCTCTCAGAGCTAAAGGGGAACAGGAAGCCGATGTGTTTGTGGCAATCAATTGATAAAAAATTGGATTTGTGACTTGCTGATTTCCAATCCCAGCTAAGACAAGGATTATGAGTGTGTATATCTATGTATGTCTCAAATCAATGATCGAGATGTGTACTGTAGTTGATGTCCAATCGTTTCATCTTGAAAATATATATAATATCCAATGTTACCAGACTTCAGTCGGCTATGTCCATTTCAAATTCTGTTGCTTTAGGACATGCAATTAAAATGATTGGTTAACTTCTTTGTTTATGAGAATTGTTTTCATTTCTATGTTAATATATTTGATTATTTACTCAATTTCCATTGCACAAGTGGCGGGTTGAGAGGGAGCTTCCTGTTGCCCTGGTGCTCTCTAAGCTAAGGGTGACATGAATCCCATTTCAAAGTGGTGTAAAACCCCAACCATTTTTATTTCCTTTATCTACCAGATGATCTGGCCGACACTTTGTTGCAATACCATAAGCTTTTAACCCATATGGTTTCTTTCTTCTAGAAGTGTGTTTTATCACTTCATTGGTAAGATAAAATAATCCCCACAAAACATGTGTGAAACTTATTGATTTATTTAAATAGTCCAATAAATTTCCACTTGCTCACATTTCTAAATATCACTTGGCACTTGCTTTGTACAGTAGATTGAGCTGCTGGTTTAGGCTAAAATCTTTCCGTCACAATGATCTAATAGATGGCTTTTGTTTAATCCCCCTTGGCTTTCTGGTTTCTTCCCCACCACAATGGCCTGAATTTCCAATCACAGTTCAGTCAGATTCTTGCATGATGATGATGGATCTAAAACTTTGCCTTGGATTGCTATTACTATCGCTTTCAATATCACATTCCATTCTCTTGAGTTTCCTATCTTGTCTTATGTCATAGTTTTTTTGGGAAAACCAAAACATCTGATATTCTGAACAGACCGGATTTTCGATTGGATTGTCATAAATCACTTCAATTTTTTTATGCTTTGATTTTTATTGTAAATTGAAGTTTTAGATATACGCAAATGGGCTGACATTTTACCAATATTTTCCAAAAAGGTGCGGGTAATGAAGAATTGCAGATTTATTTTTTTAAACAAGTTAAGTCAGAAATAGTCTCCCAATCTTTTTATCCATCTGTATCTCCAAATGAATCTTTATGCTGGGTGAACTTAATATTGTACTATTAAACTCGACAAAATCAAAGTTTTCCAATCGAAAGACAGGACACCTTTTTTCATGCACCAGACAACAATCTATGAGCACAGAATGCCATACTCAAAGCCCAGTGTTATGCTTAAGGCAAGGCGCTCAGGGCTCTAGAATTTGTCTTCAGTTTGGGCGTCAAGTCTATCACCTATAGCTCACATGCTAAGAGTTATGTCTTCAGACCAGCCAGGTATTCTGAGACTATAGGTAGAAAAGTTCCTCTCTCTGTGCTGGTTGTATCAAGTTTCCTCAGCAGATGGCCTGATTACAAGTCAGCAGCCATTCTCTGTGGTGTCAGGACTACAGAGCATCCCTCTTACAGCCTGCAGTAGATATCCTAATCAGACCCCTTCTAAACCCATTTATTGGGATTTGGCCGCCGCCAGTTTGGGCACACAAACTCTTCCACCCCTTAGCAATTTTTTTTACATGAAATATCTCTCTCCTCCCCAGATTTCCATAAAAACCATGCATATTTAGCTGTCTTTGTTGATAACATATGAAAACAATTAGTAAATGTTAATAAAAAAATAGTTAATTCTACCCATTCACTATGGGGATCACTTTTGTCAGACTTATGGCACGAAATAAAGGTTGCCCAAACTATTGACCTGGAATTAGCCCGGCTTATGCTCTAAACAAACCAATGGAAAGTATGTCAACAGTGTCCTCGTGATGACCAAGGCTACATGTATAACCAGTGAATTAGATAGGTTTAGAAATCTGAAAAATTTGCCCATCCAACATTTCCACTTTCCTACTTCCCCATGTATAGATCAGAATTTCTCTGTGTCCTTTTAAACATTTGAAGAAATCTGCTACTCTCGAATTGCAGGTCTACGTGTCTCTATCTAAAACAATGGCAAAAACCTCACGGATATGTTGCCAGACTAAAGGGGTAACTTATTCTTTGCCCCTGTCTGTTTGTGCATGTGTGTGTACAGTATATCACATGCATGTTATCTGACCCAAAAGATATGTTTAAAAACTTTATAACATTTGATTATTACCAGAAATCTTTACATACTTTAGGACGTATGGCAGTTGGCAAATCAATAAGGCCTTATGAAAAGGTTGTGTTTTATTTGTTGGATTCTTGCAAGTTTATGAATGTCTGTTTGAGAAGACCCTCTGATTAAGGGCAGTTTGTTTGATGAGTAGCAATAATGTCTTTACTTAGCACTGGAGGGACATTGACTTTCCAACATTATGGAAACGCTTCACATCTTGGTTATGATAGTGTGAATTGTTGTTGGAATACAGGGCTGTCATGAGTGAAATACCCTTAGGCACAACGTAAAACACGTTTTAAGCTCTGTTTGTTGAGTTTAATTGAACCTACTTGTCTTTGTATTTATCAAGTTTTTCATACATTTGCTTTCCCTCCTGTTAATATTTTCAGAGTGGAAAGATATTGGTAGTTTTAGCTAGTTTCAATGTAGATTTATTAGGAGATTTACATATTATCTTAACCGATTCCTGCTCAATCCATGGAAGCTATTATTAGCTGGAGTCTGCATGTACCTATAGCATTTGAATTGTACCCCTCTGGTACATACATCTTCTCCCCGTTCCTGTATGTAACCATAAACCCTGACTTCCTGGGGCCTAATTCACCTTTCAATGCATTGCTTATTGACATTACACAGTTAGGAGAAGTTGTTACATCGATTTGGGACAGTTAAGTGTATCTAAAAGGGTTCTGTGGGGAAAACAAAAAAAAAGGTTGATATTTGAAGTTATCGCTTAGCTGAATGTCCTTGTACAGCGGACCTGTTTTCCGCAAAATAAATTGTCTGAAAATATGTTTATAGCTACATGATGTAACTTGGAGATGAAACTTTAAAAATGAATTGACAATATTAAGGACTTATTTCAATCTTAAATAGGTGTTCCTACATGTTTTATGGCTTGATCAGTCTGATCGGACATAACATTACTGGAACATTTTAAAGTTGTGTTAGTAATAAGGGTCCCTCAAATTCAACAAAACTCAATTTCAGTTCTAAATATTAGAATTTGTTTGAAATGTTATTCCAGTCAGAGCTTTAATTTAAAACACATAGGGTTTTATAAAATTTTATGAAGGGCTGTCAAATTATCAGTTTAATCCATTTGGGTAAATCAAACATTAAATTTTTTATAAACACTACCGAAGACTATAACAGATTATCTATACAAGGAACACTTGTAGCTTATGCAATATGAAATTAAATGAATTAAAAAATTGACATTTTCATAAAAGAATATCATCTTTGCTCAAGGCTAACATAATAAAACAAGATTGTTTATTTGTTTGATTGGAGTTTAACATTTAACTCAAGGGTACTGGTGACAAGAAATTGAGTAGTAGCATGTATTTTTCACAAATAATTTTAAATCTACATGGAATCCCATTTTGATTCTTGATTCCACGGCTTGCTGTGTGTATTACTTTGCGAACAAAGAAGAAAAGAAAACTAATAACATTACCATAACACTATATTTGTCTCTACAAGAAAGGAAACTTATTCCTGATTTAATTATCATATATATTAAGCAAAATGTTTCACACCAATCCATCCATTGGCTGAGGAATATATGTAAATCTAGCTAGGGTAGAAGGGGGTGTATTGGTTTTCCACCCTAATAAGACTAGGTGCAGTGTGATGTGGACAATCCGCCCCCATATAAGTGAAATACCCTTAGAACCATGTTAAAACCAAAATCAATCGAACAAACATCAACACTCTGACTTCAGATTTAAACACTGAAATATTGATCTTCTGAGGCCCTCAACATAACATTTCGGGAGAAATTGATAAGAGTTCACTGTATTCTGAGCTGAGCCGAATACAATGCTACAGATGCCTGTGACTCCTTACCAAAAATTTCCAACGTTTCCCAATCATCTTGTCTGACCATGTGTTCTTACATGCATGCAATTGAGTAGGGGAGGGGAATATAGTCCTTAAATTGGCAGCACCATCAAGCCTTGCAGAAAGTGTTACTTGTAATGTGAGGTTGATGCCATCATGAACCCCAGATGCCTTTTATTGCCTGGTTTTGCACTCCCCAGGTTAGACCAACAAGGGGGCACCTGGGGGAATTTGGCCATGTTTATGGTGAATCTGGTTATGTAATGTGTATGTAATATGTATACACATCCCTCTCTGGAAGCATACTAGTTACTGAGCTATTGCACCGAGCTATTGCACTGGGATAGTGAAGAGTTACAACTACTACATCTGCAAAACCTCTTCACCTACATGTACATGTACCTACGCTTCGATTTACCGTTCACAAGATCAGGTCCGCCTGTCGACCATCAGGTATATGGATGTCACATGTGTTGTGGCTCCGGCATGAGTTTTGAGTTTTATGAGTTTTCCTCCCAGTTTTCCACAAATAATAAGGCTGTGTCAGTGTGAAGTGGACAATCCATCGTCATATAAGTGAAATACCCTTGAGTAAGATGTTAAACACCATTCAAATAAACGTATAAACAAACATATCTTATGGTTGTGATAGTGTCATTTATTGTTGGAATACACTGCCATCATATAAATGAAATACCATTAAGCAACATGTAAAACACCAATCAATCTATCAATCAATCAGTACAATAAAGTTTTAAACACCTCCCAATAAATGCAGTAGAAAACGGCTGCCAAAACATCGCAGTGGAAAGAGCCATCTAATGAAAAACCTGTGTCTTTTAGCATGATGGCGGAAAACCGTTATCTGCCAAACTTTTTACAGACTTGGTAGTACCAATGGTACCTATGTATTATCTCTAACACATGTTTGACGGAACATGAACCAGTCAATATTCTAGATTTCTGGTAAATCTGTGTTGGGATTCTCCGGTTTCCCTATATTTTATTCATTACTCTTGCATGGTGGTATACAGTGCACTCAGTACATCTGTAATTCTACGGGATTCTGGACCAGCATGTGTAACATATAAGCAAAACAGCATAGAAATGTTTGATACAAAATTATCCATAATGAAGGGTAGTGTTGGATACTACATAGGGGATGATTGTGGCCTGTGACATTTGTGTAGAGATTGGCGGAATCTATTCTGGAATGAGTGTTATCGTTATGTCGTCATCTCTGATCTATCAGCCGGCCACCAAGAGGAACCCCATCTGACTCTAGGTCCGCTCACTAGAACATATATTCTTAGCAAGGGACCAGCCACCTGCCACTTGAAACAAGTAGATACCTCAAAATTGGTCAAACAACAGGGCCATATTCTGAGCTTAAATATTATGGGAAAACTAAAAATTTGAAAGAGCAATATTCCTCAAAAAGTCTTAGCTTTAAATTGTTAAAACAGGTACAAATTCTGAACTTTAATATCATGGAAAAATTTGGAAGCGAAATATTCATTTGAATAGTTGGAGCTTGTTAGTTGACCTGTAGATGGATGCAATTCTTGGTAGTTCAGCTCATTAACAATAATGATACTTACTGCTGCTTAAAATAACTGCTGTTTAATTCCCAGAAATTTTATGGAACTATATGTTTTTGTCTAAAATGTCCTGCATATATCTGTAAATATTTGCTAAATTTGATCCCTGTTTTACCCATTACAACCCGAGATTAAGATCCAATGATAAGGTTTTCTCTTGAGATTTGATCTAATCCTGTCATTCTACTAGAATTCATGTTAAAAAATCCTTAAATTTATGCAGCTGGTTATTCAATTATTTTTCATGATTGTGACCTTTGGTAATTGCTTCCTGAAAATGATTCTAGCAGTCTGTGAGTTATTCAAATCTCCATCTCCGTTAAATCTTTTTGTTTGGTTGTCTAGACTCTGTCCAATCATTCATCACAGATAATGCAAGTACAGTCATTATTACATTTGTGTTATAATCTACTCAATTCAGATGACAGGTTGTTAGTTTTGTATGCATATATCCTCAGAGAAATGAAAACTACATGTATGGCGGAACGAACAGAAGTTAATGAGGATAAATGCAATTTATCCCCTTTTCTCACAGGTGGAGTTTATGCTGAAGGTGTACTGCACACATAAGATCATGTTCTCGAATAAGCTAATCACTGTGTCAACAGCCTTTTGTAGATATCCATTGATGTTCACACATAATGAGACATCACCACCCTCTTGAAACTCATAAGGGAACTGTAAAGGTCAGGAAATCATGGCTGTAACAGGCCTTATTTTTTCAAAATTTTGCGTAACCGATCTACCGTTCGCGTGAATTTGAACCCACGTAACCGATCGTTCGGTTACGCAAAACGAATTTGCGCGAACGATCGTTCTCGCAAATAGGTTACGCTATTCATACCAGTACCGGTACTTCAATGTTGTCTTTACACACGGGGTTAATTTTCAATGTGTAAATTAAAATACCAGAGATTTTCCAACATTAAGTTCAACCTGATGCTTCTCCCTTCCTATAAGGTAAAAAAAATCCTTACCTGAATTAATGATATGGAATATTCTGGACCATTTGAGAGGATAACAACAGGTTCCAGTAGTTTTTAAATGCTAGACGGACCTAGGCCCGTTGTAGTTATTGAGTATGGACAGTTGTTTTTTGGCGGGGGTGAAGGTCGGCACTGAGATGTCACGTGGCCTGTTCATTGTCGGCGACCGTCCTTTGATATCTGGGCAGAAGGAAACCCATAGCATTTTGTTTTGTATGGGTGATGTTTAATAGTTTTGTTTGTTTGATTAATGGGTTTAACCGCTGTACCAAAAGTGTTGGTGAACTGTACCGGTAGTAGTTAAAGGGTAAATTTTGTATAATTGGGGTTTAACGTTGTACTCCTCATTTCACTTGTATGATGACGGCCAAATTTAAGATTTATAACCTAATCGTCAGTACAGTATTTGATAAGAAAATCTATACGGGCTTTAATAATTAAAAAAAAGGACAAAGATATAGCATATCCGATCAGGTTTCTTATTTTATTAACGGTTTCGAAGGGCTACATCATTACAAAATTGAGCTTGGTTCATCGGGTTGTAAAAACAATATAAAGCTACCAAACATCATACCATTTTGCCGCAAGAGGCCTACCTTTACAGGGCCTACGAGTTTGGAACAGAATGATAAGTATATCAAAAGGATTAGACCTGCAGCATTACTAACTAATTCACTTTATCAAAGTTATCTCGATTACAGAGAACACACCTACATCATGTACAGATCCATTGTATGTATTTGGCCCCTAAAAGCTGTAACAAACACATACGTGTAGGCCCCTACCACTAAATACATAAGGCAGCACTATCTTCCACCTTTATCTCACTTTTCACACCGATCTCTACTTTGATGTGCCTACTGAATTATAAAGTTCACAAGACAATTCCTGATAAAACAGGTTAGACCCTACCCGTTTAACAATCTATTATACTAAATTAAAGGGAAGCAGCTTAAAATGTACCGCGACTATACCATTACTCCAAAGCTTTTCGCTAAAAGTATTCTACAGTACACGTAGGCTATGCCGACATCATTTATTGGCAACAAAATTCCTGAGAAGGTGATAAAACTACAGTATATTCACATTTATAAACATCGTTGTTCTAAACATTTTGTTGAGCGAAAAAGGTATTAATTTACTTATAATCATTTTACAGTTACATACATAACATTAAACAAGCAAAAATAAATAGTGTTTTGGACACAAAGATCACTGCAATAATAAAACTGCATAGTATAAAATGGCTGTGTAAGTAAAATTTCATCACATAACCTAAAAGTATTCCACACGTATGCGAACATCATTTATTTGCGGCGAAATTCCTTGGAAGGGAAAAACTACGGTATATCCACATTTATAAACACTGCGGTTTTAATTATTTTGTGTTGCGTGAAAACAATAACAATTTGCTTATAAATAATCATTTTACACATATATATATAACATTTAAGAAGCACATCAAATCCTTCAAAGTTTCTACTCCTGTGTAATTTCCTCAGTTTCTTCATCAGATCGGTCAACGTCGTCGTCTTCACTGGAATCTCCTTCCGATTCGCTGATTTCAATGGGGAACGGGTCATCGGCAAGAAGAGGATTCTCAGGGAGTTTAAATGCTATCGGAAGGAAGGTATCTTCAGTGGCCTGGGTACTTCCTTCATCCATTTTACTGGGACCAGCTGAATATTCAGAATAAATTTACTAAAACAGTTAATATATTTTACGTAATTAGGTTAAATATAAATATATATATATATATATATAAATCGGTGTTTCGTTATCTCGTGATATATATATGATCGGTATATTATTTTGTTTGATTGGGGTTTAACGTCATATTCAAGAGTATTTTAGTTATATGACAAGGGATTGTTCCCTTCACAAAAATATGTATACTTTGAAACATATGTTCACATTCTTTCTTTCATTTTTCCTCTATGTACAAAGGGCCGGCGGTCGTGGATTATAGTGGTAGCGAGTTATTTTCCTAAATTGAACCTGCTTCGCTTTATCGTGCACCGGATCGAGTCTGCCTGTCGACCAGCAGTTATATGAGCGAGTCACATGTTGTTGTCCCTGGCAATCGCTGGGGTGGTTTTCCACCGTAATAAGACAAGGAATAATGTGAAGCGGACAATCCGTCGTCATATTAAGTGGAATACCCTTTTGTACAATGTTAAATACCAATCTAACAAACAAAACTATATACATAATGCCGGATTATATAGTAAGTTTTTAAAAAACATTATGACGTAGTCCAGATTCTGGTCATATATAGAAGTTTGACTTAAACGGAATGGCATACAACAGCATTTTCAAGGATTTATTAACGCTGCACATGCTGAATCAGATTAAATGAAAAATACAGAAAGAGTATTCTATGCAGTTTAGTCAAACAATACCATTGAAGCCTCATTAGGCAAGGTAGACCTGTAGGCCTATGTATACAAATGTTAAAAGTCATACACAAAAATATAAATTAGCTCATAATTTGATGTAGGCGTACGATGTAGATAAATTTTACTGACCTTGAACGCTTGCGGAAGTTTTAGTACGATGGTACCATTGACGATCCGAACTAGAGAGGTACATATCGATGGCTTTCTGCACCAACTTGTCCTCGTAATTTGGGTCCAATTTCTTTAGATTTGTAATGTTAATTCTGATCAACAACAAGTCGTCGAGTGTTTGTTTTCTTACGGATAATCTGGAATCCACGAGGACTCTACCTGCGGCACTGAATCCTCGTTCTACGGTGGACGATGACACAGATATGCACAGGCAAAGGTCGACCAGCAACAAAATATGGGGAAATCTATCGGCATAATGGCTGAAAATCTGCCTCCATACGTTTATTTTGTTTTTTTGGTTTCGGTAGCGGTTTCCAACCAGTTGCTTGAGATTTCTAAATTCGTAGCACGCAGAGTCGGCATTATAGTGGTGTTGGCTGAGCGGAACTGCGAAGTGTTGACTCAGTTTCTTTATGTGATTTATCCCGAATTCCTTATCATCATAATCCCAGCAAGTATGGTCTATCACCTGGATGGATTTATAAATCTCCTCTTGCGACAAAAACGGAGAAAACCTTTCATTGATGTTGCTTTGTATAGCCGGGATCAATTTATGTTTGATATTGGAGACAGCGTTTTTTCCAGCAGGTACATTTTTTAAAGTGTACTCCTGTCGTGTTACGTGTGTGAACCGTTTGATTTGTTCTTTTTGTTTCTCTGTGAGATCCCTAATTCCTTTGGAAGACACTGATGCGGGCAAATTGGTTGCACTTGCAGTGATAGTGACTGTTCCATCTTCTTCCTCTTTGCTCGGAAACGGCAAATCATGGGGCAATTCTGCTATTTCATCCAGTTTTTGGGTTGTCTGTGAAATTTCGTCAATTACATCTGTAATCAGGACTGATGGGTCTTGAAGAATGTATGAAAGATGAGCAGTCTGTTGGAGGACTTGACGGTAGAAATGAAGGGAAGCCAGGTATTTGTAAGACAAAAATCGATGCAAATAGCCTCTCATTTTGGACACATTTTCTGTTCGTGATGCCCTGGGATTTTCCACGATATTTTCCATGTAGAGACAGAGTGGAAGAAAGTTAACGATCATTGACTTAATAGCCCTATATTTGTGATTTTGGAATCTTGTTCCACTGGCACGAACAAAATTTACAAACGTGACACCCAAAACATCTTTTGCCAGGGAAGAAATTATTCTTTTGGCTTTTCCACTGTTGCGGAATATATAATAAATCTGGGTCATTGTTTCATCAATGTCCTTGAACGAGCCATCAGTCACAAACGCATCTTTCATTGCCAATTCTAATCTGTGGTTGGCACAATGAATGACAAGGAGCCAATCTCTGTCATTTTTCATTTGAGTGCATGCGCCGTTGTATTTGCCCATGTTCACGCTGGCCCCGTCGGTACAAATTGAAACCATTCTATTTAAATATACGTCTCTAGGCAAACCAAAAGATTTGACAAACGCTTCTTCAAAGGATTGCTTAACAGAATCCGCATCCTCGCCGCCAAAGTCAGGCATGTGCTGGCATTTTAACATTAGCTCCGTTGGACAACCATTAACAACGATTTTACAGTATACTAATTCTTTTTCTGCGCCAGTCTTCCTAGCTTGTGATCCGTCCATCATGCCAGAAAAGAAATTTGCTCTGTTTAACATCGCTTTAATGTCCTCTCTCATGCCCATCGCAAGGAAAGAAACAAATTCTCTGCAACGTATGTTGTCGTCCTTGCCCGTTAAAAACGTCACTCCGTTTCTTCGCTGCAATTCAATTAATCCATGGAAATCATTGAACGGCCTTTCCTCAAGAACAAGACTTAGAGCAGTGTTGAAATAATGTGTGTAATACACTCGAGTATTCGCAGTTATCAGTACATCGATATGCGGGGTTTTCTTCGGTCTTTCACATTCTTCCTCATATTGTTCTGTTGGTGACTGACCGGCTGGTTGAAACTTCTTTTTAGCCCAATCATGGAGTCCCCCAGATTTAATGTGTCGAGAAATATTAGTTTTATGGATGTACTCAACACCATCAACATAATTGACAATTCCACTTAAAACACTTCCTTTGATTTTTCTGCGTTTGGCCTCTTGTCGTATTTCGCCAAGATGTTCTGCACATATTTTGCATTGGAGTTTAAGAATTTGTTCATCGTTTGATTTTTCCAAAATGACAAAGTCGTCTTTAAACGGCCACTTGTTGAAGGTGGAAACCTGTACGGTCTCTTTTCCAGCCATGTGTTGTCCGGTTATAAGCACTGATAAATTTGGTAAACAAGTCAATAGATGCTCTATAATATGGCGATTCTACAGATGGACTTTGGCCAGTGAGAGTGCGTCCATTTCTTATCAGGGAGGGGGGTAAGGTTTATGTTGTGGGTGAGCTAAAAGTGAAACTCATTGTCTTCATTTATTAAATCATGCAGGCCTAGCCTACAGCGACGCTTGGTCAAATTAACGCACTGCGTTGTATCAGACATACCCGATAATCGTCAGTGAACTTATAGTTACTGCAATATATTTTATTAATTCAAAAATAAAATGAGATAAGAATAAGACAGATTTTAATTTAGTTGTATGCCCGGCATTCACCATCACAGCAATTACAGAAGGTACCCATTGCTCTAGGCCTATGTCGGAACATTTGTGCAATTGCTGATTCATATGGAAAATAGACAACACTTTCAGTTTGTATTCACAATAAACATTTTAATTTATTTGTTTATTTATAGATATCTCCTAGTAAGGCTATGAAAGCAACTTTCAGTGTTGAGAGCTGTCAGTTACCCAGCATAAAGCACCTGATGTTAATTAGGCTAAGCGACCAACACAACACAAATATCCAACTTGGAAACATATATTATTACTGAACTCGTAACACACTTATACAAATACTGGTCAACAAAATGCCATCTTGGCTTGCACGCCACATGGTTCAACTCCCGCGTGTTTACATGAGATTTTACTATAACTATTGTTACTCTTCAGTGTAAGAAGGGGAGGAAAAAACCAAACCAGGAAATGAAGCCCAGATCGTTTATATGTTAACACCTGAAAGGGACAATCATACACACCTGACCTGCTGCGAATCTAAGCAGTTTGTTGCTGTTCTATAAATAGCACACTGAACCAGTGAGGTGACCTCTCTGGCCACCTGCTTTGATTAGTGTTATGAATCCTGCAGTGTACAATGGAGAAGGGAAAGCTCAAACTATCACTTAAGTTTCAATATACGAATATATTTTTCTCAGATATTTTACAGCAATCGGTATGTAACCTGTATAAGGACTTTTCCAGCTTTATGTTTTGCCTGAACAGTGACCGTTGGGGTGAATTTTCGTTTGCGTAACCTCCACGTAACCTGAACCCGCCTTTGCGTGAAAAAATAAGGCCTGGTGTTTCTGATCATGAACTCAACAGTTATGTTGGCAATGATAATACTCAAGATTACATGAGTTATCACTAATATGCACAACCCCATTCGAGGGTAAAAATTGTTCATAAACATTTCCCCGTTGGGGGAGCGGGTGGGCCGTTTAACACCAGCAGGCCCTGTAGAATACTTCCTCGGTCAATCTAAGGGGGAACGTGTTGGCCGTGGGTTGCATCCCGTGTCGGAGGAGAATGAGATCCTGGTGACTGAGGGGCAGTTTGGCTGGCAAAAGG
>JARFOD010084278.1:0-34341 GCA_031763545.1 Mopalia muscosa | reverse complement strand
GTAAGTCGCATGACTTCATGGGACAGGCTAGGCCATGCTCAAAATGTCAGCTGCCAGTGGTCCTAGGTAGGTGCATATCAACCCTATGGTTATTTTATAAAATGAAGAAACGATAAGTTGATGCCATATTTCAGTATATTTAATCGTAACCTTTAATGGGATATGGAGATTATTGCAGCTTGGAGTATCGCTTTAATAAGAATTTGTTGTGTTTTAACCTAACCTTCAACTGGCTGCTTACTTTCTTTAATACTTTATTTACATTGGTTTATCTTAAGCGAATAGTAAATCAAATTAATAGCATATTTATTAGGGGTGTACTAATACATCATCTGAAGTAATATAAGATATCAAGTGACATATGAGGGACAACAAGACAATGAGTGGTGAGACATTATTTAGAACTAAGTTAGATCAAATCCTGCAACATGAGTCCATATCCCCGTCTCAGTGTCTCACACAGTAGTAACTAGTTACTAACCTTAATTGCACTAAGTTCTTTAAGTGGCATTTAGAAGTTGGATAACATAACTAATAAGAGATTCATATCAATAACAACTTCTTGGTTTATTGTTCACAATGTTTCAATCCCAATTCAGAAATTGTTTTCAAGTGTGCACGTTGTGAACAATAAACCAAGAAGTTGTTATCGATATGAATCTCTTATTAATTAGTTTATTGCACTATTGCCGTTAAGCAAGCACACCTCGTAAAGACTTCCACTTTGTGTCTAGCGGTTTTCTTTGGCCATAGGTTGCATCTTCCAATAAGGAGAGTCGAATTCCTTCAAGACTATTTTGAAGACATGAACTTTAGCAGAAAGAAAATACTGATGACAAAGTATCGGAAATGACTGTTACCGATACTTTATGCCACTGGGAACCTATGGGCCCGATTTTGAGGCCGGGGCTGCCTAGAAGGATTTATTGAAGGGACTGCACTAGATTCCTCCCAGAATAATGAGGCATCGCGTTATGACGTTGATACCTGAGTAACCTGACATATAACATGGCAAAAAGAAAATGGGGAAAGTAAGACGTCATTTAGGGCTAGGTGTCTCCATGGTTCTGCAAACTTGATTTAGAGGACAGAGTTCCTAAATTGCTTGCAGTCTTCGTCTAAATTTGCACTTCGCCACTCATTCCCTGTTCAATAATGATTGTACTCTCACAAAGGCAAATTTATGTACAGGTATTTTAAAAAACAGCAAAGCAGGGATAAATGCAAATGATGCGTTACCTCGCACAATTTAAGAGAACCGATTTTTAGGTTATACACGAAAAGATAACAGCACAGGCCTGTTAGGCTCCCCCCTCCCCTATAATAGGCCTAGTCCTAGTACCACTACTAGGCACTAGCGACTTAGAAGTGTCAAAAGTCATAAACTTTATAGGCCTGACACTTTATAACTTGCTGGCTATATAAGCACTACTTAAACAATGCATTGTACATCGTTACATCTTCCATGAATGTCAAGAAATGAAAAACAAATAACTTCATGAAGTTTCAAGACTTTACCCTAAGAAAAACTTTTAACCTTTTCTTATTCCAACTCCATCGGCTTTCCTCTATACCGCAAAACTGACAACAGCGCATGCGTGAAAAGAAAGCCCCGGCTGCCTGTCAACAGAGAATTTGTGAAAGCTGGCAGTCACTTCGTTACGATAAAGAACTATACACGCCTTCATGTTCACCTTGTTTTTGTTTTAAAAAAAACAGACAATATTGTTTATTATCAAGTCAGCTTTGTGAGTTTTAAAAGTAAACTATTTATTCAAAATTGAAAAACGACAGGTTTTATTGGGCAAAAATACTCTTGAAAACAAATCCGCTACGGTACATTTACGCACGTATAACCAGCGATCGGCTTACAGTATTGCCCATCAGTATGTGTTATACTGTAAGCCGATCGCTGGTTATTCGAGCGTACGGTACATTGGACTTTCATAGTAGCCCTACTACAGTTTATTTGTTGAAAAGTTATAAATGATGGATATCTCTGTTAACAAGCCATTGAGGCGCTGGAGTAACTCCTCGACGTTTTGTTAACAGGGCTAGCTGAATATACACATTATCTTTAACTTAAACTTTCTGTCTAAATTTAATAGACCACAATTCGTGACAGGTCTGAAAATTTTATATTTGTTATCATTTTGGTAATTATTATTTATTATTTATATTTTTTATCTGAATTCTATTTCATCAGGAAAGTCATTTTCATTTTTTACGTTACAGGGGAGACAACTTTCTCTCAATAATATATGTATGCTTTTTTTTACCTCCCTTTAATGTTGGTATTGTCGGATATTTATGAAGTTCATGCAGTCCCCACAAAATTCCTCAAAATCGTAATCAGCCGTGATGTTTTCGCAAATAAAGTTATTAATCGAAAAGCAGTTTCTTGATTTAAAATTGGTGGGCAAAACGACTATGATTCCAATAAGACATACCTCCTTTCAGAGTATATAGGGGCCTATATATGCTTTGAGGCAAAAACCATCCATTAAGGGGCCCATACACGTTCAATAAAACCATCAATATTATTGACTCAATATATTGAGTCAATATTATCGAACGTGTGTGGCCTATATTGATGAACAATATTGTCAATAACCATAATTGAGTCACTGTATTGACGGATCAAAACTAGTTTGATTTTTTATTGACGATTCATCAATATATTGATGGAGCGTCAATGTATTGAAACGCAATATTGACCGTGTGTGGAGAAACCGTCACTATATTCCGTCAATATTTTCAGAATTTCATTACCTCGCCGACTTTAAAAGAGCACAAATGGCAACAAATTTGAAAAATCACCAAAGAAATGATGGCCTTATTGACGGAAATATTGAATCGTGTGAGGGCAGTTTCTGCCAATAGTATTGATGTCAATATATTGAGTCAATAATAATAATAATGTTGATGGTTTTATTGAACGTGTATGGACCACTTTAGGCTACCATAACTCTGGGAGATTCTCGTTGTTGCGATATCATTGTTACACTTATAGCACAATGAATAGGTCTAATTCCTCCGTCTAGCACAATGAATAGGGCTAATTACTCCGTCTTTACTCCGCCTATCTCAACCCATGGTAAAAATTGAAAATTGATTCGCCGCTATCGCCGGTCTCTTAAAACATATATCTGATTTTTTATTTTTTTTTTTGTTTTGATACAAAAGCGACAATAATCTAACCCCTTCTTTCGTTCCTGACGTTTGAATAAAGTTTTATTGGAGTTTATCGCCCGAGTTGACAGGTATAAGTTATCTCCCTTTGCAATAATAAGATTAAAAACCGTCAGAAAAGAAATATTGAAAGTAGGTAAAATACAAGTCATTGTTTTCAGTGTATCTAAAAAAATTCAGAGAAATATAAAATCTATGTTCTGAGATAGCGGCGGATCAATTTTCAACTTTCACCACGGGTTGAAATAGGCGGGACGTAGGGGTAAGTCGGAAGAATTAGACCTATACATTGTGCTATGTTACACTTGGCTGTGGTGGGTGTAGGAATTAATATACACCCAAATCATACATTAGTATTTTGTTTGTGGAAAGCCTATATCCACACACTTAAAATAAACCGAGCGAAATCTATCGGCTTTGGAATATGCACATTTTCTTAAGGGGTAGGTTTTGTTCTGAATCCAAAACAGATGGTAACAATCTAAACAGTGCGACTACGTTACTCAGTTGATTTGAAAAAAATAAAAATATACAGTTTAACATGGCGTGCCATAATGCGGGAGGTCCACGATGATGCACATAGACGTAGTGCATTCCAGAAGTTCAACCTGAGAGTGGGGGGAGGGATGGATTGGTTTAGTACTCTGGCCCTTTTCGCGTCGATCTTTTTTCTTACAAACTATAATCGCAATGGCTATTTAAGAAAAAATAACGAGTGCCAATACTTTTTAGAAAAAAAAAACCGTGTAGAAATTCGCGGGACGAATTCTCATTCCATTCACCAAAGGGACGACTTGCCCTTTTGCCGTGTGGGCCTATGTATACCGAACCATGGAAATTATCTACCAATTCTTACGTTAGGTCAAACTTGTTTTTAAAAAGGGTAAACCGCAATCTTTGGTGTAAAAATCGACTGCTGCAAATTTTAGCCTTAATAGCAAATTAAACTAGATTGTGCGCGTATAATAGAACAAAAACGATAAGCATCGAAAATCGGAATTAAATGTAGGCTATAATAGCTATAGGGAAGGAACAGTGCAGGTTGAAGAGAGCTTCTGCCGACAGAATTAAGCATTGAGTGCTGATTGAATTAGTCTTAATTGATACATAATTCATTTCGCAAAATTTGTTTTCTGGTAATATTAATTATATTTCGTACTTTGTTGATGTGTCATCAAACGCACCCCTAAAATATATGTACAAAATCGTAGGCAATTCTCCTCCCAGCCGGTTAATGACAACTTCATGATGTCACTTTAAACAGCGTTTACAGCGTATTTTTTTAAATTCATGTGTAATAAATCTCCCTTCAGAGCCAGTAGTCACGTTAAAAATGCATGTTGTCTGATTAGCCAACCACCCTTTATAGACTGTGGTGAAATAACTTTAAACACAACGCTATTAAGCACAAAAAGCCAAACAATCCGCCGTTGTTCACTACTGCTCCCTTTGAGAACTTTAAATTGTAACCAAAAAATTTAGTTTTAGATTCAGATGAAACAGCTGGCTTTTTTACGTAACTGGAAGGCGTAATGTTACGTAAGCATAAATATGTTTTTATTAAAAAAAAGAAAAGATTTTTCCTCATTCCCTTCCACAGGAGATGAAAGGGAAAAATAGTTTGTTTTATTGGGATTTCGCACTCTTAAATATTTAGGGTTTTTTAAAAAAAATTATTTGAAAAACTATTCTAAGAAGAAAGTTTCCTTTAATATATCCATCATCTCTTCTCACCACAGGCTCATAAAATTTCCGCTGGAACATGTGTAACATGGAGAAAAGTCCAACTGACATATATGTGTTTGAAAAGAAATTCAAATTTGTGTTTAATTCATGTATATGCACGTAACCCGGATTTGTATTTATATATCACAAAATTGGTGTTATTTACGTGAACGCAATCAAGAATGTAAGCCTAACGTTCCCCTCAATGTTCCGTCGATATATTTACTCATCGGAGTAAGACTTTGAATAACGTAAGGTTATGAAAGGGGCAGAATCCAGACGATTAGCTATATGGGTTCACATTAAGACAGGTTAATCCGATTGCATCACAAGGGAGTATTTTTAGGCCGATGTTTTTAGGTCGTGCTTTCATTATCCTGTAGTTGTGCTTTCATTATCTTGTCGTCGTGCTTTCATTATCTTGTGGTCGTGCTGTCATTATCTTGTGGTCGTGATGCCATTATCTTGTGGTCGATATGCCGTTATCTTGTTGTCGTGCTTTCATTATCTTGTGTTCGTGCTGCCGTTATCTTGTTGTTGTGTTTTCATGATATTGTGGTCGTGCTTTCATTATCTTGTAGTTGTTCTTTCATTATCTTGTGGTCGTGCTTTCATTATCTTGTGGTCGTGCTGTCATTATCTTGTGGTCATGATGCCATTTTCTTGTGGTCGATATGCCGTTATCTTGTGGTCGTGCTTTCATTATCTTGTGGTCGTGCTGCCATTATCGTGTGGCCGTGCTTTCATTATCTTGGGGTCGTGCTGTCATTATCTTGTGGTCGTGATGCCATTTTCTTGTGGTCAATATGCCGTTATCTTGTTGTCGTGCTTTCATTATCTTGTGTTCGTGCTGCCTTTATCTTGTTGTTGTGCTTTCATTATATTGTGGTCGTGCTTTCATTATCTTGTGGTCGTGCTGCCATTATCTTGTGGCCGTGCTTTCATTATCTTGTGGTCGTGCTGTCATTGTCTTGTGGTCGTGCTTTAAAAAATGTTCTTAAACACAATGAATGAATGAACAATTAAGCCTATTTGCAGTGTAATTATTTAAGTATCCCCACGTCCCTTGTTTGAACAAGCAGACAAAAGATAAACCAAATATTTATTTGATCAAACAAGATTATGATAGTAACAAAGCTAAACCCAAAAAAAACAAAAAACAATAATAACTCATTCCTAGCCAACGATATGGCAGTTTAAAGACTGGTTAAAGAAATATGTGTTGGGCTGTCAAAGAAATAAGTACGAAGTAACGAAAATAAAAAACTAAGAAAGCGCAAATCGAAATTCCGAAGGTGACATGCATTTGTTCAGATCATCAAATTATCCTGGTCCACGCTTTGTATAGATAATTCACAGTTAACACATATTTGGGATTCAGAATAAAATGTGATCTTAAAACAGATTCCCATATTTTATAAAGTTATATGAAATTCATTTGGTTTATTTACGCCTGTGCATAATATGCACAAGCCAGTAATCATCGTAGTAGTGCGTTGAAGTTTCGAATATTATTAATGTTGCAGTTTCGCTTTAAAGTTAACGGTTTTTCCTCTTGATTCTGTTATGAAGAGACAAAGTACGAAAGCACGAGTGTTTACTGTCGCTAAATAAACCTTTAGTAAATATTAAATAACTGTATATATTTAGGCTTCTTTCTTAAAACAAATTATGGAAAAAGACTCACTGTATTCCAAATTGTAACAATGATAATAATTCCAGGGGAAATGCGAAGGTAATAATGAAATTCACTATTTTTCTGTCTCGTGTTTTGTTTTATAAGTGTGGTATAGAGGATGGTTCCAACTGGGCTTTGGCTCTATGGAAGTTCCTAGACAATCACAATCCTACGATATGAAATAATTGTTGACGTTTGTTGGTAGGTGTGACACAGTGGCAGTGTGAATTAAAGGTAAAACAATGATGTCAATGTAAGCTTTTTCAATAGTTCATATGCACTTTAAAAATAACAGCCCTCATAAAACCTGGTGTTTCTGCTATAATCCGGCAAATGAACTCATTGTTGTTACCTAAACTCGAGGAGAATCCTCAAAGCCACTAACTATAGTGACATGTAAGTATTAATTTATTTACCAGCTCACAAACTCTATATACTGTGGAGAAAATGTCGTTGGCTATAGGGGTGACATATTGCTTTACATTGTGACAGTCCTCCCAACAAATGCTAAAGCAATTGCTAAATATAGCACAAGAGCGACTATCTGCCACTTTTTCAGATCCCAAAGAGGACTATGGGCAAATCTTACCCCATCTTAGAAAAACAATTTTTATAAATCATCTGGCTCATTTTCCTTTGATTGTTTTCTCTTTCCAGGTTACTCCAGTCACTACCAAAATGGAATCCCAATCCAGGTGCATCTTTTGCACAAAAAGTTTTATGATTATGATCCTGGCATATTTGCTGGCGAAAAGATTATGGTGGTTTCTGATCCTGGCGGATTTTTAGGTCAAAAGATCATGGTGTATTATGACCCTGGCGGATTGTGAGTTAAAAGATCATAGTGTGTCATGATCCTGGCGATTTCGTGTACGAAAATTTCCAATTACATGAAAAGATAGGATGTTTCTTAACATATGGCTATGGTACCAGCAAATCTGATTGTACCTACTCTCTACATACATAATACGTTCAAGTAATGCACGTTCTGATTACGACAGAAACCCCAAACGCCACTCATGAGGATAGGCAACCGACAAATAGACATTAACCCATTGCGTTAATATAAATCTAAATGCACAACGGAAGTATAAGGATATCCTTCTGGAACTAGACTTTTGCTGTTTCTGCTCCGTTAACCGAAACGAAGTTACTTGCCGAAGTTTTGTCTGCATCTTTACATGTGTTCATTGTCAATTGTCACATTTATCGATGCAACGGTTTAATATAGTGTGTGGTTGTTTTGTTTAAGTCTGTATATTTGTCAAATATTTATCCTCAATTCTCGTTGAGCATGAGGTTTAATGTGTCACTATGGCTGTACCAAATATAGAGTTGCTTGTGCTCGCTGGGGACAAGGAGCGGTTAATAGGGTGTATAACCCCCTCAGTTGATAGCGGGTAACGTGCAGTATCTAGGATGTATCACTGTTCGGATTTCACCTTTTTAATGTTTTAGTCTAGTCTGGAACTGTCAACAAATTAGTGTTACAGTGTTGTAGGTTGTTTTGGGTATGTGTTTTCCTCCACCCTGCCAGTCGCTGCTCTCAGTGTGTGTGTCGACAGAGGGAGCTTGATACTGGCCATGCCTGTCTGTTATCTCACGCCGTCTAAGCAGCCTGGTACTGCTCTCATTAATCACTGGCTAACTTCCCCACTCCAGCCCCGTTTCCACCACATCATATAGCCCTTCATTGTTATCCTTCTGATATAGTTAATAGAAAATGCCAGCGCTTTCTCAGATCCACATAAACACATCATCAGTGCTGGGCTTGTATCAATACATGGGTTAGCCTCGCTGACGACAGCCACTTTCCAGGAAATTCACTCAGAGAAAGCTTCCATTTTACTGCTCATGTCGTGTTCAATGGAGAATTAGATTTAATATTTATCCTGTCTGCTTATGAAAGATTCCAACTTATGAAATAAATCTTCATAAAGTTCATTACGGCAGCGATCAACATCTAAATGTATTTATGGCAGAACTGGATTTTCCCAATTAAAAACACAAGAAGTAATATTTAAGAAAAGTTATTGTTTCATTAACCGGTATAATTTATTGTATTTATAAACTGTCTATTCGCTACACTGCTTAATCCCCTGTAGGATTGTTCTCATCTAGCTGATACTCTCGTTAGTGCCTTGTCTCTTTGGAGTATTTTGTAATACTGTCCGAGTAAAAACGATGAATGGACTCGCAACAAAGACTGCATATGCCTGAAAAAGATTTCGATGGAATATTAGAAACAAACTGTAGGTTCAAATAAGAATTACTACTACCGACAAGATGAAGGGGATTTGTTCCGAAATTACAACGGTTCTTACAAATGTTCTTACTGCTAGGGGAACTTTCTTCTTCAAACAAAGCAAAGAACTTTATATTTTATGGCTGCATATGTTGTACATATAGTGTGATTATATATAATACTGTGACATAACGCCGCCTTAGTCCTTCGCCACAGTGTGACACCGATCAATCTATGGACCGCGAAATAAAGTCCTAAAATTTGGTTTTATTTTTCTGTATTTTTCTACGACCATGTTGTGTTAGTGTATATACATAATTGCAACTCAGGCATATCCCCAATAGCTGTACATTTATTTCTTACTGATCATTCGGTTAAGGATCATGTTGAAATCATGTCGAATGAAAAAACGCAAATTCTTCCCCGGTCTGAAGAAGAAACCAAACAGAAACGTTTAGAAAGAGAAACTTATTGGAGTAAAACTCTTCAACTGTTGTATCCATTTGGCGGCTTTCAATTGGAAACCAGGAAAAGGATACAAAAAGTCGTTTGTATTCCAATATGACTCACGTAACACTTACTTCGCTGGTCTCTTTATACAGGAATATCAACTGAAAATCTTCAAGTTACATAAAATGTCAGTCTACATCTCTTTCACAAAGACGAATTAGGGATTCAAGATAATCAGAAATCTAAGTGACCTATACTTGTTAGGGCGAAACTTGCTCTGTATCAGAGAGCTTGTATCTCTTATTCTCTTTAGCGGATGTATTCATTGGTTAATAGATCTCAGAAATACCAGTTTGTATGTTAAGGTATTCCTAGCCTATACCGATTTTTTTGTTAGTTCCATATTTATCAATACCTATTTTATCATGTAAGTTGCCATTACCTCATCTTAGTCAAGATGTCTGTATGTTAATCATAAAAACTCAATTTTAACATCTATTTAGAAACTTGTCTCTGGAAGTTTTTCTAGAACATGAGATGATTCATCAATTTTAAATAATCTACATCCCTGTACCAGTTTGATTACTTTCGATAAATATACATAGCACCGGGCCATGGGTTTCTGCTCTCCAAATAATATTATCGACTACGTATTATCTATTTCCAACCACAATAGTTTGTCATTTTCCACTCACAATAGTTTGTCATTTTCCACCCACAATAGGTTGCATGTTGCCGGTATATTGCGTATAGGTGACTGAGTGTCGGGCGCTTTTGGTATTGATATTCTTAGGTGGAACGTTGACCCACTGTCACAAGACGACATCGCATTCATTTTAGTGAATGAATGCCGATGGGTATGGCGCTACACACCAATCAAGGTTAATTTGTAAACTCGGTACAATATACCATTGGCTATAAGGAGCGTGGTCTTGATGTCCTCTGATACTTTCTGGAAGTAGGTCTTTGCGTTAATTTTTCCAACAAAGACAAAAACTTCCTTCTGGCTTAGGGCAGTTTGTTTGGAGAGTAGCAATGCAGGCTTTACCTAGCACTAGAGAAAAAATAACTTTCCAATGCTTCACATGGTTGCGTTAGTGTCAATTATTTTTGGAATACACAGACGTCACACATGTGATATATATCAACTACGGCAATCAATCAAACAAACAAAATCTTTTTGTGAAAGTGTCGGAGTACAATGCCACGTCTATAATACTGGTTTAATACCACTGGGAAGTCCTCGAGTGTAGAACTGCTGACAAGGGCGTCATACGATCGGACGTCCCACGAAAGGACGTCATACGACCGGGCGTCATTATGGTACCATGTCTTCATATCAGATGTTCCCATCTGTTTAATGTTCATAGTGTAATCCTAAATCAGATTTGTGTAGGTCTATTCAAACGTTATATACAAAATTCACTCGGTTTGTTAGGTTCGGTGTGTCAGGTATTTTGTCGGCTACAAATAGACGAATCAATGTACGATTTGGATGAATGTTCATACACCTATCATGCACGACCGAGCTTAAGTATGACACCACTGTAACGAAAATCACGTGAGGTCAATGCAATTGGATCAAATCCCCTTGAGCGTTAATTTTAAACAAGAGCAATTCGTCCGTATGTCATGCATGTCGTTTAACGATCCGAATACCTTATGCGTGTATGAATAACCTACACATCTATTCTCTCTCAGTACTACAGCGATATACTTATAGCTTTGATTATTGACATATTGGGGGTGCATTCAAATTTGCATTAATTAATTACTAACCAACTGGGGGACACTATCTCATATGTGCTAAATTTAAGGCCAACTATTCGTTATATAGCTCTCCACATTCTGATTGTTTTCGTGTTGACGTATGCTGGAGTTCAGTAGATAATAGATATCTAACCCCATCGCTTAGTCGTCTCTCTCTAAACTAGTTTACCTGATCAGGTAAAACTGCGATATATCCTCTCGATCTCCAGTTCCCACGTTATAAACATTGCCCCAGGCACTATTCAACCAAGCTCGCTATTTCTGTACAAATAACCCTAATTATAAGCATGCAGGCGATGACTCAGGCTTCTCTCTCGCTCAATACCTCATTGCCGAACCGCATAGACGATATACAGAGGTATTAAGCCTAAGTTCCGATAGGAATTCAAAGACAGCATGACGTCATTGTCTGGACGTATTTAGAAAACGTCCTATCGCGCTTCATCGGGACGCATAGTCGTGACACACCCTTTCTCTTGATTGACAACGTTCTTTTTAATTTTATATACACATTCTATTATATGGATGATGTTCGAACCATGCACTGATTGGTAAATGCATGGTAACTGTGAATGCATGGTTGCTGTGTGAATGCATGGTCACTGTGAATGCATGGTCACTGTGTGAATGCATGGTAACTGAATGCATGGTGTATGTGTGGCATATTTGCGAATCGTACGTCACCAAACTAAAACTTGTAAATGTCCAAATAAAATGTCATCATTATTTGTATGCTGTCTAACGTTGAGGGTATTTCACTTAAATGGCTATACCCCCAGACACCGTGTAAGACCTGCTCCGCTATACCCTCAGACACCCTGTAAAACCTGATCCGTTCTACCCTGAGACACCCTGTAAAACCACTGCGCTATACCCTCAGACACCCTGTAAAACCTGCTCCGCTATACCCTCAGATACCCTGTAAAACCTGATCTGCTATACCCTCAGACACCCTGTAAAACCTGATCCGCTCTACCCTGAGACAACCTGTAAAACCCACTGCGCTATACCCTCAGACACCTGCTAAACCCCACTGCTCTATACCCTCGGGCACCCTGTAAAGCCCACTGCGCTATACCCTCAGGCACCCTGGAAAACCTGCTCCGCCATACCCTCAGACACCCTGTAAAACCTGCTCCACTACGCCCTCAGGCACCCTGTAAAACCTGCTCCGCTATACCCTCAGTTACCCTTTAAAACCTGCTCCGCTATATCCTCAAACACCCTGTAAAACCTGCTCCGCTATTTCCTCAGATACCCTATAGAACCCGATGCGCTATATCCTCAGACACCTGGTAAAACCCACTGCGCTATACCCTCAGACACCTGCTAAAACCCACTGCGCTATACCCTCAGGCACCATGTAAAACCTGCTTCGCTATACCCTCAGGCACCCTGTAAAACCTGCTCCGCTATACCCTCAGACACCCTGTAAAACCTACTTCGCTATATACCCGCAGATAGCCGGTAAAACCCGCTCCACTATACCTGCAGAAACCCGGTAAAATACACTCCGCTATACCAGCTGATACCCGGTAAAAAAAAACCCGCCATATACCCGAAGACACCCTGTAAAACCTACCCCGCCATATACCCCCATACATCCTGTAAAACCCACTCCAGTATACCCGCAGATACCCGGTAAAATCTACTCCACTATACCCTCAGGCACCCTGTAAAACCTGCTTCGCTATACCCTCAGACACCCTGTAAAACCTGCTCCGCTATACCCGCAGAAACCCGGTAAAACCTACCCCGCCATATACCCAAAGACACCATGTAAAACCCACTGCGCTATACCCTCAGGTACTCTGTAAAACCTGCTTCGCTATACCCTCAGACATCCTGTAAAACCTGCTCAGCTATACCCGCACACACCCGGTAAAACCTACTACGCTATACCCGCAGACAGCCGGTAAAACCTATACCCCACCATATACCCGCAGACACTCTGTAAAACCCACTCCGCTATACCCACAGATACCTGGTAAAATTGTATCCGCTATACCCGAAGACACTGCTAAAACCCGTCCCGAAGATACCCGGTAAAACACACACCGTTATGCTATACCCGCAGACACCCGGTAAAATCCTCAACGCTTCACCCACAGACACCCGGTAAAAACTACTCCTCTTTACCCGCAGACACCCGGTAAAACCCTCACCGATTTACCCACAGCCATCATGTCCAAATGTAGACGGATTTCAACTTCAGTTTGTGGAGTTCCGATAAAACAGTTTTAAAAAAAAGGAGTAAAAAGAGGCGTTGGGGACCATAGTATACAGGGTTCAAATTGCGAGGAAACATGATTTACTTTTAAACATCCAATCAAAGGCTTTCCGACAAAGTTGTTTTTCCGACAGTCACAGCTTAGATATGCCATAAACAACTTCAGTCTGAAACAGAAACTGGTCTCTACTATGAATTGCGTTTAATGCGTTAACTAAATTCCCTTTTTGCAACTATATAGTATAAAAGGGAAGATTGTTGACGCATTAAACGCAACTTGTAGTACTATCTAGATATAAATGTACAATCTTTAGTATTTGTATTTTTCATGTTTATACTCTACTTTTCCCTACTAAAATGTTTGTGTCACGCTCAGATAGAGATGAACCATAGACTCTTGGATGTATTCCTTTAGAAGAAAAAAAGGCCGGGGTATAGCAAATTTGGGAGCTGAACAAATTGTGATAGAATAAATAGTTGGGAATAAAGGGAGTGATAAACGCCGTCACACGAGATCCACACACATAACATGTCTTAATCGTTACCTCTAATTCACTCAGCCGTGACATTTGAACGGGAGATGTACGTTTTATCTTAAGGTACTGGGTGCAAACACAACCGGTAGATTAGGTCATGCCTCGACAGGCAATGTGACACACTTTCTCACAAGGGTTCTATTACACATTTACTTCAAATCGTTTATTTAAAGCGCTGTGCGGTAATATTAGTTGTAACGACTTTTTAAAAATCATTCAGGAAATCAAAATGGATTGATTTTTTTTTTACCATATAGAGTAAACGTTGATGTGAAACCTGGGATACAGTATACTGTATCCCAGGTGAAACTAGGGTCAATAGATGGGTTTAGGTAAAGCTGTCTTTTGTCTAGCGCATACCATGAACCGTGTGATCAGGGGGGTAAGATGTGCCACCTGTAGAAATGTCAACTGATCATAGTCAATAAAAATATCCCGTATCAATAGCCGAATAAACGGGATACATTCAATTATCTGTTGATCATCGGAGTCCACTGATAGTTGATCTGTTCAATCTTAATTCAGTGTAGAAAGTGTCGAGTCATCCGTGGCTATACATTTCGGTGTGATCTAATACAAACTGTCCTAATAGTCTAAGGACGTATAAAGGCGAATGTTTATGACATCAAGGGAATCTGTTCAAATAGCCAATATTATATTTGCTCTAAAGCATGCAACGTGGTATATTCTTAATTTGACTGTTCATTTTCATATTTGTTCCTGAAACAGTTTAGATTTTATGTCGTACTTGTATTTTGGGTGAAAATACTAACGCCGCCAAAGACATTGTTTTGATGGGCTATCATTGGATGTTTGCTTGTATTATGATACAGGCACCTAAGACAAATAAAGCTCCACAGAGTTCGATATACTTATAAGAAATGGTTTCATTGGGCATGAATCGCGGACAATATCTATCTGTACTAAGTGTTAATTGTTACACATTTTGATTTTAGAGAGAGAGAGAGAGAGAGAGAAGACTTGCGGCTATAGCCGGAAAACCCATGCAGCCTTCTAACCGACGGACCTACAAAGGCTTAATCGGTTACCATTATAGTCAAATAATTTTTGTTCAATATCCCACCGAGGTCCAAACAGTCGTTCATTAAAATATCGCTTAACAAAACGCCAGGTATATATAGTTATTCCCTTGATTGATGAAACTTTCGAAAGTCAAGTTTATATTATTTTCAAATCCGTCCGAATATAAAAAAATGTTCATAAGAATGATATAAGTCGACAGCAGAATAAGTTAGAATATGATTCAATCACATAGTGTTAAGTAATACCGGTTTATGAACGTCTGGTAATACATACTTATTTAATGCATAATAGATTCCCCAGTATGGGTTTACGACAATTTCGCGTGGTTATCCATTTACCTCGACGGATCCAGCGCAATGCAATCTATGCCATGATGCACAGCGAATATGTCATTGTGCAATCGGAACAATATCCAACTATATAGAATGTTCAAAGTACTCGTCAGGTACAATATTTGGTTGTTGTTTTTGACCATGCACTTGCAATGTTTTAGTTATTTTGGGATGACGTGTCTTCAGAACATATTCAGTCTGCTTCAGACAGTTTAGCTGGTAGTTTACGTATGGGAATCGAACCGGCGACCATCAGTCAGGAGACCGCTGGCGGTAAATTGGTGACCTTTTTATGTATCAGATAACCGGACTGTTTTAATTATTGACTATCCACGTATTCAGCTACACTGAATATCATATACGTTGATAGCTCGTTATCCCTCTTCCGACTGGATGTTGGTATAAAACAGTGTTATTAACAGCAATAGACCTGTGAGTGACAATGCATAGTAGCCTTAGGTGAAACCTGCTTTCAAGTAGCTGTTTATATGTTAGAAGCGTTTTTAAATCCATATTTATGTTTTTATCACCATGGATTGCCTGTTATGTTGGATGTATTGTTGATAAAATCCACCTTGGTGATTTATGTTCTTATAATCCAGGTGTAATAAATCTCAAACGTTGTAAATTCGGCTATAATCATCATTTAAACATTGGAGGGTGTAATATAGACTGAGAACGGTAGAATCTGGTACAGGCACACCTCTTTACAATATCTTTACTTCAATTAGCATCGATATAATATTAATGTGAAAGTATATTAGAATCCCACAAGAGAATCGCAAACACAAATACTACATTAACAGATGAATTAACGATCTGTCAGCTATTCTATTAATCTGCACACACACCCACCATCTCCAACCCTACATACACCAATTGACCCCTTGCTGGCCACAACAGGGCACACCGATATAAAGCGGAAATAAGTCATACCGATGTATAGGTATGCTTCATTGTGCCTGAGCGCCCGTTACAAGTTATGTCTGTATGTCATCTGACTGCCTCAGAACGTTTAACAGTACGAGTGTATAGCTGGGTTCGCTCAGCCGTGAAATCTCATAGAGTAAGGGAGAATAAAGACCGATGAAATCAATCCGGCTCAGGTTAAGTGGAATCGCCAAATTGTCCCACGGACTGTTGACAATACAAAATTTGCTGTATGTTTGCAGATAGAACTGTACTGTAGCCATAGTTTCACGTGGTTATAGGCATAGGGGCTTACTGTGAGGTCTGGTTGATTGTAATCTTATATAACTACTTATTCTTCAAACAAACGACACATAACTGAGATATATTTCATTTTAACCTGCAATTTTTATGTTTTCGATGGAACGTATGTATTGTTAGTCTTATACTTAAAATTAACCAAACTCCTTAAACAATATATTAGAGTCGTAGACCGGAGTCAAGTTCGAACCTCGGTGTAGGGAAGCAATAAAAACACAAATATATTTATATGTAGAATGAGAGGGGTAGGATTCGCTTAGATAGTTGGTCTTCGTAATTAAGAAGTTTTTCATATACAGCAATTAACATCACAACATTTTTTTTTTTAATCAAAACTTTTATTTCTTCCAGCTATCAAGCAAGCGATACTTTTTTTGGTGTAAATATTTTATAATGATAATGGACTCAATGATATACGCCTTCAGCCCTGATCGTGCTGGTCGTCTTGACAAACTACTGAAGTTTGACTCTTTTATTAATATTTTTGCTAAGATTGAGTTCCATTAATTTTGGGACTTGCCAGGTCTAATCCTCCATTATAGCCATAAACAAATATTGAAAATGAAAACCTACCAGTTTTCAGGGAGTAGATCAGAGGAACCCCAAAATTAAGTCATAAGAATCAAATGATGGTCGGTTAGATTTTGATACTGCATTTGAGAAGAGAACAGAAGTGTGCGCGTTAAATAACTCAGTCAATTGATGGACCACCTTGTTCTCTCGAAATTATTAAAATTGCCGTTAAACTTATGCCAGTGAATTTGAGAACTTATCCATGAAGCATCGGCGGTCCTACTCGTGACATCTTTAGTAGGCCCATACGACGGATATAGTAAAGTTTTACAAAAGGATGTTAGTTAATAGAGGTATGGTATATTTCCGGGTGGGAAATGACGGTCTAATATAACAGATATGTTTTAAAACGACTAAATCACACTTAATCTATTGCCAATGTGTAATACGTCTGGCAACATTTAGCGTGTTCTTGACAATCGCCAATTTGTATCTCAAAAAAGAATCGGGACGAGCCATGAATAGGCCAACTCACGAGATGGAGTTAGCCCGATCGATATCACGTGGTTCATTGACAAACAGATATCGTGAGACAACTTCTCCACGTCTACTTAGCTTATTACCAATAGAGAACCTTCGAATTTCAATATTGACTCTTCTCAATCGCATCCTCATTGTTATGAAACTGGCTTCTAGAATATATATTAGAACTTATACACTTAAAGGAATTGAGTTTTAACCTGATACTGTATAGTTCAGTCAATATAAACTGGCTATAGTAGCAGCTAAAACTTGGATCGGCTCCAGAGACAAACAAAGAGGATCTCTTGGGAGATTGAAACAGTAGTTTTTACCACAAAAACCGCTTCGAGTAGAAGTGGACTCGCGAAACCTTCCACCATATAGTTTTATAGATAAGGTGACCTTCCGCAGTTATGCTTAGACTGGAGTTATGTTATACCTGGGCCCTAACAAGATATAGGTTAGGTCCCAGATTATACACCGCATCTCGAATATCCGAATACATCTCCGAAGAACTGTCAACCACTGCTAGGACCCTTCATTACATGTCAGTGTAATTCTATTTTATCATCAGGTGTTCTGTAAAATTCTATTAAACTTGGTGATAAAGCAGACACACACACCTAACCAAACCAAAGGCGCTGGCCGATTACTGAATTATGAGTATCAATTGATTCAAATGACTTCATTCAACTTCCTATGTAGACGATGGGAGAGTTAATCAATATTTAGGTCCATGGGGTTTTAATAACAATAATTTGATATTGAGAGACATTTTCTTGTTTCAATGCAAATTAGTTAACCATGAGTCTACATTAGAGAGACGGCTCACTATGTCGGCAGTTCCTAGTTCTAAGCGTCTGTGCATGGAGACCTACAAATTGATCGAGATGTGAGGGAGGGAGTGGCTGACAGGTGCGCGGCTCTACAACACCTGCTTGAACAAGGCACACTGGTCAGCTCTAAACTTCTATTGTGTTAATACCTTTGTCCAGTTTCCTAAAGGTCCGAACAAACTTTGGAGGTTATAGTTCCGAGTAATCAGTGTTCACGACAAATCACAATAAACACCAAGGATACAATAACTGTGGGAGAGCTATATTGTCCCATAAATAAAACATATAAATTTAAAGAATATATCTGTGAAGAAAGATCAACATGCTTTTATACGACTGGAATCACAAAATTAGAAACACTTTTATAAAGCTTTTTGAAGTTGAAAACGAAGTATACAAACATCTTGAAAATCATTTTATTCTCAATTTTTAGATGAAGATGTCGATGTTTCAACCAGAACTTGCCTTGAGTACAATAGACGTATAAAATGTGGGCTATTGTACGTGAAGAATTGAAGAGTGGCACGACGTCAATAGAGAGCTAACGAGCTGGACTCGCAAGATAAACACACAATATCAAACACGTCCATGTTTGTCTTCGGCCTCAGCGGAAAACAAGTAAATAAGTGGCTCAGTTTAATAAGCATGTCCGCAGTGAGCACAGCAAGCTTGTCACTGCCATTTCGTGTTTGGAGAGAAAACCACTAAGTCAAGTATACAGAGTTATCGCACATCCGTCAAAAATAAAACACGATAGCATTTTAGTTGGAATTGTAAGATCAACATCACGAAATGAAAATCGCATCTATAAGGCTTAATAATCCTGTTAAGAAATGTTATAGTATAAAATAGCTCACTATATACATGGTGCAAAGCATGACTGGTATTCACTGCTACTCCTAATACGATTAGCATAGTTCAAATACAATAGAAGTACTAAACAATCTCGTTCTTTTTTAACATATCTAGCTTTATGAATGGCTTTTATTGTTATTGATATTTTAGAATAGCAACAAAAAAAGTCGGTTGTTTCAGCTTGTACATTATTCTTCTGATTGAGATCTTCCGAGTCACGATACTCTCATACAGATAGGACATATGAACGGTATATTTCATGCGCCGTTTCCTTTTTCATAAACGATCAAGAAAATAGCATTATTTCCATTTAACTTCACGACATCAGGTAAATGTAAAAGATGACCTTGTCAATAACGCACACGTAGTACTCCGTAATAAAGTAGGACGCTATACATGGCATAGACACGAACATAAACATATGTACGCATTTGGTGACCTCTACAACTACAAATAAATTATGTAGCTGGTAAATATGTTTTTGAGCGCAGATTCGAAAATTTACTTAACGCTATTGGTCAGTACAAGTTGTTGTCTGACCGAGGAAATCGTATATAATTCTTGTTTCAGAGAAAATTATAAAAAAAAAACTTTTGCGAAGGATACATTTTGATGCCCACCAAAAGAAGATTTCTACGACGAATACATTTCGAGAAATAAACCGGTTTCTTCGTAGAATCTGAATAACTAGTACAAAGTTAAGCTTTACTGCCCAGTAATTTTGCAACAAATCTTAGCAATTGACAGACTGCTTCAGTCGATTACTGGCAATACACAACAAACCTTGTATAAAAAAATGTCTAGTCCAATTCAGACGAGATAATCCCATCAATCCCTATATCGTCTTCTTGGATTAAGCTATATACATGCTAAGATTGAAATAATTCCAATCATAATATAGAATTTGCCTTTTCACTATAAAGCATATAATTTTGACTACCTTTTAACCTTAAATGTTTTTTTTTAGTTTTACAAATTTGAGGCAGAGCCCCATGCAGGGTTCCAGCAAAGTAGAATAATTATATTAGAGATTAAACAAATGAATGTAGGATATATAGAAGTCCAATTGAAATGGTTGGCTTTTTCAGACTATATATGTGCTAGTTTAATATGTTTTTGCCAATATAATATTTTTTAATCAATCATTATTGTAATGTTACTTATGAGTTACAGGCAATGTGAATGGCCCAACCCAATCACATGCGCGATAGCCTACCTCTTCGTTTCTAATGTAAAACAAAAAAAAAACAAATGATATGAACGCTATGAAGTCGGTCATTCTAATGTTTTATCAATTTTTGATTAACTCTATTCAACAAAGCTTTGAGTGATCGTCCTAAATTATTACAGTTTGTTAATGTTTTCGTTACTTAGCCGACACAGCAAACAAGAATTGAAGAATTCTATTTCCTATAGGAAAGTAACACATACATATAGCCACATTTGGGCGGCCAGGTTACGGTAATTATATGGGTCAAATCGGCCAAGCGTTTATCCCCTGGAACTATATACGAAGGGTGGTAGGTACTATAGGCCTACATTACTCAATATTATAGTAAAACAATTGAAGTGATCAATTGTAATTAAATCTTGTTTATCGCCAGTCGAAGTACTGTACTATAAGCAATCTTCTTTGAACAGTTTGTGTTCTGTCTGGAAAAACGACGAACAAGACCGGCCGTTGGCAGATTGAAATAAAGTTAAGGTATTTAAGGAACGGACATATTGCATTCAAATCCCTCAAACTCTCTTATTCGAATTCAATGCTCACTAGGAAAAACGAATTAATAAGGCCGTGTGTTTCGGCATCTATTTTGAATAAATGAAGAGAGAAAAAATTGCTCGACACCACCAGGATTCCATCCCGGGATCTTTGGGTATATACAGGAAACAAAGTATTGAAAATATATATATTTTTTTTCATGGTGTAAAAGGTTGTTTGGCTTAAAACAGATTAGAACTTCCATTTATTATTAAATTAATTTCCACTTTAAAAAAAGGAGGGTGTAAATGTACATAATCTTTATCTATATACTAGTTTCTTTTTTAAACTATTTGAGTTTGGCCAATCAGTTTTATCAAGGTTGTCCATGTGACAGTCAGCGTTAAGGGTGCCCGCGTGACAGGTCACCATGGGGTTGTATAACAGAACCTTTTTATCACACCACACTGGGTATCATTTTACAGCGGCACCGATCCCTCGGTGTGCCCATTTAGTAATCAGGGTAGATTCTCCTCAGTCCGCTGTCAGTTTCTTTGAGAACATGGCCAGACCCTTCAGACCAGCGCGCGGCTTGTTCAAGTCCCAGCCAAGCTACAGCGACAGGCCATCTCTCATGTCTTCCTCTAATCTGATTTAATGAGAAGCACTAACGAAGGCGCTAAGACTCAACTCTCTCACACAGGGTCCCCCTAAACGCTCCAAATCTTAATCTACTGTTCTCCACAGATCGCCAGTCTATGCCGTTAACACTCACGACGATTCAAGCTACTCACATTATTGTAAGGTCTAAGCCAACAGAGTTTCTTTTCTATATTATTTATCTCGAAACTATCTATGCCATACTGCAATAAAGCAACATTCAGAAATGTTTTCATCATTCCGGAATCAGGGAATGACAACACACAGTTGTCAAAAACAGTCATTAACTTATATCCATAATCCTCATAGTTTATTTCAATAAAACAGCCTTCAAATGGCGCATGAAACAATAACATGTGGCAAAGAAAACAGTGTGGTTGTTTGAATGTTTAACAAAATGAATAATGTATAACATACTGTAGTAGAAAATGGGTGGCAACAATTTCTGGCGGGAAGTGATAGCTTCATGACGTCATAAAGAAACAAACCGAAATGACTTACGGACATTTATGGAATGGATTGGTAACGTGTAACTGTTAGCTAATTAACAGCGAGAAAAATTTTCGACAGACCGATAATATGAGTATTGCAAACATTTCTTCCTACAAAATTAACTATTTTGGACAAATCTAACAAATTCATTATGCAAACTAAAACAAATCAAGCTATCAGATATGCAAGCTTATGAAGTTCGTTCTAAAAATTTAACAAAAATATGATAAGGAAATATCGGTTACCAGCACTATTTTTTTTTCAGGTTTAATACTGGTAAGTTTGGTCCTGATGAGAGTCCATTAACATTATATATATATATATACATGTATATTATACATACACAGACACAAAGTGTAAACAGAATTTAAAATATCTCCCACTCTCGGTTCCTCTCATTCATCAACACCTTATTTCAGTAAACACAATGCCCTATTAAAAACACACAACGTTTGCAAGACCCTATTTGCCCAAAAGTTCATCCAAAATAGCAAAATCAGAGGGGTTGGTACTTTGGACCATTGTTTCAAAGAAGTCTGGGTTTGTGGACTGAGTTGTGTCCAGGAAGTCGAGTGGGAATTCTGCCTGTGACGTGGGCGCACTGAATGAGTTAGGAGCAGCCTGGGGATGAGCAGAGTTTTGTAAAGAGTTTGATGAATTCACAGGGTAAGGGGAGGAGCCAGTCTGTCGCATCACCATTTGTTGCGACATTTGCTGCATCATAGATTGAGCGTTATTTTGCATTACCACATTTTGGCCCTGCATAGCTGTGACCTGCCCTGTCCTCTGCTGTTGCATTTGCATGCCAGCCACAGTATTAGAGTAAGGTGCATATGACATAATGTTCGTTGGGGCTGGACCTCTACCCATTTGAGCCCCTTGTTGTGGCACTGGGTGCCGCTGTTGAGCACTGTTCAACATAGGTCTTGACCATTCCACAGGGTTTCTAGGTTGTGAAATGTTCAAACCCTCTGGCCCAACATTAACATTTGGTGGTCTTTGATTTCGCATTATCGTACTGCTGTATGTGGGTGCGGCTGGTCGTGGGCCTCTGGTCATATTGACCGACACTGGTCGAGATACAACAGCAGCCATTTGTGATTGTTTGAACATTTGCTGTCTCTGTTGCATTTGCTGAGCTGTGTAGCTGTCCATTGGGGTGTTATTAGGCACCATGTCAGGGTGCATCCCCTGTGACCCAGCACTGGACATAGACTGGACCCCATGTACTGAGCCCGCCTGAATGCCAGCATTCTGAGGATTCATTGTATTGACCTCTGACTTCACTTGCGAATAACCTGGAATAGTGTTTGTTTGGTTCACCATATTCTGCATTGTCTGTAAAGGGCTTGGTCCCATAGTGCCACCATTTACAGAGTAAGCTGGACTTGCACTAACAGACCCTTGCATTTTATATTCTGGCGGAGGTCTGTTCATGTACTGTTGCATTTGAGCACGACGTTGGTGCTCCAATAATTGTTGCTGCTGTTCTTGTCGCATTTTTTCTTGATACATTTGCATTTTCACTGGGTCATTCACAAACTGACCTTGATTTTGTGAAATACTTGGACCCATGCTAAAACTTTGCTGTTGAGACATTGAGAACTGATGTGGGGGCTGTTGCATTTGCATTTGTTGAGATTGTGACATTTGCATCCGCTGATGACCTTGTGAAATTTGCATTTGCTGACTTTGTGAAATTTGCATTTGTGTGTTTGGAGCATTGGTAAACTGGGCTCGAACCTGATTCTGTAACTGTTGTAATGAAGAAGGGGATTGCCCTTGGTTCGCTTGGGCAGCCATGGGATCAGGAAAGTGTGATAATGGCTTTGTTCGCCCATATGTTAAGTGACCATCTTTTTGTTGTACCTGTTGACTCATTTGGACATGTGAGTTCACTTGTTGGTTGTATGGATACATAGAGGTATTTTGAGTGGTTTGTTGAGGTAAGGCTGAATAACCTTGTTGTTGATAATTAGCAAATCCATTGCGTGGTTGTATATATCGTTCTTCATGGAGATTATCAGGGTATGGGGATAAGGGGGATGATTTAATAGGTCCATATGCGGGTGGTGGCTGTTGATTTTGATGATGAGCAGCCATTTGTTTCAAGGTCTCTGCAGCACGCCCAGTCTCTGCCAGCCCACTCATCTGAGACTGAGATGTACTACGGAACTGGCCCATTGGCACAGTTGATTGTAAACCCTCCATGTTCTGATTAACGTCATACATTTGACTCATGGGAGTGGAGTTGCCTGACTGGGCAGGTTGCACAGCAGGTGAACTACCCTTAGGATGGCCCGGACTTAATACACTCATTGAGTCATTGGAAGCACTGTCTTTGGAGTCATTACTTACTTTATAACAAACATCATCTAGTTTATCAATATTGGTGGCCAAGTCATTGAGCATGTCCTCACTGAGGCCCCCTTCTTTCTCCAATGTTTCTAACAGAGCCTGAAGATCATCCTCAAACTCTGAAGTAAAAGCTGGATGTCCACTTTGGGATTCTACACAGTGATTGTCATCCAATGGTTCCTGCTTACATTCCACACTGGTTGATGTCCGTATACTGGTTGAAGAAGGTAGATGTGGAGAATTTGTACTGCCATTATCATGGAAGGGTTTCAGAGTGGAGCTCACAGTCACATTTGTCTCTATTGTACGACTGCTGTGTTCTGGCTGGGAGTTGATCTGTTGAACAATCTGTACAGAAAGATCTACACCTCCTGCTCGCTTTTTAAGTACTGGTCTCTCTACAGGATCATCATTGAAGGAAAATGGTCCACAGTCAGCCGAGTTGTTGTCTGATGCTTGATGAGCGCCAAGTTTCCTCTTCAGTTTTTGCTAAGGAAAAAAAAAAAGAAAAAGAAAATATTAAATCACTGCTATATTATTGGAATACAATGCACTTGTAGTACTCTCTGTTGAATCCTGTTTTTTTATCAATGCTCAATACAGAGATGAGTCTTTGTACAGTGTCCAACAAAAATACTGGCAAAGTAAACTTCTTCACTATTCAGGTTCAGGAAGGCCTATTGTTATAGAGGGCATTTCTCCCCACTGGCCTGACTATGAAGGTAGGGTAATGTAAGCCTGTACCTCCTACAGTGAAGCCTCTCTCAATAAACCCACTAATCAATGCGCAAATCCCTCCACGGTCCCACTCATACTGCCTCACTGCCAACCACAATGGAAAATAAATGGGAAAAGCATCACAGTAATTGAGCAAACCGCACAAAATTGCATTTATACATAAATTCAGACAAAGTATTTATCATGTGCCATGATGGTTTGAGTATCAATTCTGACAAGCTTGTTGAGCACACAATTGCTGTAATACACCCTCTCGAGGAGTCTTACAGATGATAGAATTGTGTATCAGTCCCTATCTGTGACTGCACTAGAGTGGAACTAACTGAGACTGACTTAATATGCCATCCAGCCACTCACTCACACTGAATCCTGTTAAGTTTCTCAGATTGATTTTCTTCACAATCTTAATTCACTTGCCCTAAGATGACAATACATCACATGACCAACAGACATAAAAGATTGCAAAAGTCATAGACAACCATTTCAGAAAAAGTTCCAAGAATCTATGTTAGAGGAAGATGAGAAAAAATGTGCAAATGAAAAAAAAATAAAATAAATTAAAAAAAATAAATAGAACATATCAAAGCAAGATTGATCTATTTAAACAGATATTGAGATGACAATGGCAGGAATTATGTCAGATTTCAACCAATTTGTACTCCGGTAATTAATGAAGATTGTATTTGAAAGCAAATTGGCACAAGACACATTTATGTATTTAAAAAATCAGCAAACTAGGGGAAAATGTAAATGTTATCTCTCAAAAGCTTTGAGGACTGATTTTAAGGTTACACTAGAAACAATTATACAACTGGCCTGTGTTTTAGATAAATTTGTTTGTTTATTTGATTGATTGAGGCTTAAAGACCTACTCAAGGGCATTTCATGTATATAATGATGGATTATCCAAACTGTTCCTTGCTCATATACCATGGGATGGGGAGGAATCATGCTAAAAGCCATCCCTGCAATTGCCAGAGCCACATCATCTGACTCACTCAAAAACCTGATGGTCCAAAGTCAGACTGGAACCCATGAACATTTCATCGAAAAAGGATTAGTAACCAGGCATGCTGATGACTTAGCCGCGGTTGCGGAGCACTTATTAAACATAGAGATACTGTTCATTGCTACCTCATCTCATCATTGTCACATGTCTGTCAGTACTTTTTTTCCATGTAGCAGTTTACATAACAGCACACTGTTATTCTACTGTACAAATTGGGCTTCTATTACAAAATTAGAGAAAAGAAGAATTTTACAGCTATAATTTTCCAAGTTGTTCTTTACATTTTCAGCTTTTTGTTTATTAAATATTATTGGTGCAATACTATTAGCTCATGGTGCACTACAGTGCATAATTAAGACAAAAATTGTCTCAAAAAATGCCTCCTTTTTTCAAGTATGGTATGTGTATCTTTTAGACTGTGTGAATGTCACATTTCTAAATAGTAATCAATTCTGTTTTACCAGTCCAATTCACAAATCACAGTACTATTACAACCGGATAGGATTGTTGTACATTAAAGTGTGTTGTGACCTAGCCGTTCCACAAATCTGGTTAAGGTTGTAAAGAATGGTGAAATGTAGGTTGTGAGGTATGCTATTGAGCAGGTGGTCACTCAAGGGGCACAATATCCTTTTAGCCTTACTTTAAATAACAATAGTTCCACGGTCTGCTTTCAACTTCCATCTGTAACAATTTACTTTACATACATCACAGAATCAGTCAGTCAGACCTATTGACTATCCAAATAGTCATCATCCCCATGCTGCACTTTAAAATCAATATAACAGATAAGAAAGTTGTTGATAACAACATTTAGGTGTAAATGGTACTGGACAGACTTTGGAAATACTGACTTAAGAGGTCCATGCCACCCCCATGTTGACTATCCCAGCTGTCTGTCCTGTATGACCACCACCAAGCCTGTAGGCTGTATTACACCCAGTCACAGTATCCCTCTTCAATCTATTTGGGTAAAGCCCACAGTAAAAGAGGTAGGGCTCCCTATTATGTGTGAACAATAAGCTGAGCTTGGTCAAACTTCAGGCCAGCACCATTACTCAATGGGTTGACAAATGCTATCAATAGAAGAGAGAAGGAAGCCAACCGAGGCCTATTCCCTAATCAATACTGACCATTGAGATCAGGCTGAACTAAAGAGAGCTAGGAAGATACTGCTGGGTCAGGACTAGAGCAGGATTGGGGAACCTTGGTCTACCATGGCTAGCAGGCATCAGCCTCACCACCAGGACAACCCTCTCTTATTTCACTAAATTTACTAAGGCTTGTCACCCTCTGCCAAAAAATTTATCTCCTCAGAAATTATGGAAACCTGATACAGTTTCCAACACTGCAGTCGACACTGTCATATTTTGGGTAAATATTAATACTATCCTGATATAACATAGACTGGGTGTTGTTTGAAATCACATGGAAAAATAAACAGATTTTCAAAAGCCAAATTACATCCTAATTCTATTTTAATTTAATCACATCCACAACTAACATTCAGACAGTTAATAGGTGAGGGACAGGCATCTTTCTCTCACCTAGGGTTTTTAAAATAAATATTCCAATATTTTCATAAAATACGGCAAATAGAATTGAGTATTTCAGATTGTATAAACCTTAAACCTAATTAATGTGTCCTACTGCGACCCATCTAAATGAAAACTTAAACACATTCTGTTTGGAACATGTAGTCAAAATAGGGCAATTCAAGTATTCAATTGAAGAAAAATATTTTGGTGATCTACATTTTTTTAAAATAATAGTTGGAGTAACAATATAAACTTCAAAACTGCTCAAATGTGTATACCTGAGAGAGAAATAGCTTGGCTTAGTCTTGAGGAAACAAGAGCAAAGACTACAGACAGCATTGACACTAATTACAATAGCGGTATCAAGAGAGGAGCCCTAATAAGAGACAGACTTTAACAAGGTGTGAGGAAAATAAAGTAGAGGGTTAACTAACAGAGACAAGGGTGTAAGTTCTTACTATGTGCATGCCTAAGTTCTAAAACATGAGGTTAATGACAATGTATCTACGACAAGGACAGGTATCCTGTAAGTAGTTAACACATGTACTTAAATAAGAATTAATGAAACAAAGACAACATATAATTAACAGGTCTAATCATTCTCACAAAAATTTTGGAAACAAATTTAGACCTATTTACTATATAGGAAGGTCTCATTTAGAATAAAAATGTAAACAATAAAGCAATCAGGTTATATATCCAAAATTCATTCTGAAATGTCAGAATGTCAGTGTTTGTAGGGCCAGACCCATTTGACCATAGACAAATCCAAATATTACTGATTTATATGTAGGCGAAAGTTAACGATTATCTCTTTCAGAATCTTAAACTCTATCAGCCTGGCCATCTAGTTTTCACATTAATTAGGTTCCCTGTCATATGAAAAACATCCAAAGTAATAACACCATTTATGGAGTAAGGAGAGTGCTTATAAGGGTTGAAATGTTCCTTTAGCAGATACAGATAAAAAATAAATAAATGAACACCAAGACCAAACTCTTAGCAATACTTGGAAATCAAAGAGCAGCACAATCCTTAGAATCCCCTGTAGTATCATCAAGTCAAGCATCTCGTTATAACCTTACATTCTATATGTAATCCAACAAGTGTCAGTTATGATTTAAGTTTGTTTGGTTATAATAGTTCCCAGATTACACTTGTTCAAATGATTACTAATCTGTTAATTAACCAAAATAGAAAGAAGACTGACCTTTTCTTATCTATTAAGACACCTGCAAGGTAGTTTATAATACAGAAATCCTGCCAGAAGATTGGTTATGTATGTAACACCACTACTATGCCGGGATTTGAAGTCTAATCTTTGGCTAACAGGTTACTACATAGACTTGGGTAAGCAAGAGACCCACAGAGGGCAAAGATCATTGGAGTAAATAGTCTATGTGACCTGTTACTGGACAAACATTACATGTTAACAGAAGATATAGAGCAGAACTTGATGCCTCCAAGAGAGAGGGGTACAGGGGAAAGCTCTGAATGTGGACGGAACCAGGGTTAAGACCCTGAAGGGTTGTTTGCAGACTTGTTGGTTGGTGTAAGTTAAGTGAAAGTATTAGAAACCAGTGACCTACATTTCTCTGATACTAGAAGGAGAGACTAGACATTGAGGATGTTTCCCCTCTGTCAAACAAGCATTCGTTGTATCAACAGCTAAAACACCCTGCGTTGGAACAATTTAAACATATAACATAATAGGAGAGGTATATGAAGTGTCCTAGATATCTCTATAGTAAGGGGAGAAAGGGGGAGGCTATAACCTTTGTGTTAACAGCTACTATGTAAAGCTCTGTCAGGTCAAACACAGATTTTGGAGACCCTGTTCCTTCACCACATTTCATACTGAACACAAACTTTTCTGGAAGTTTAAAGTTTTCCTGAGAAACGTTTTAAATCAATATGTAAGTGCAATTAGTAATTGTCATTTATTCAATATATAAACAACAAAATTCAAAAGTGAGATTTGACTAGAGAGTTTAAGTGTTTAAGCCTAAGTTTGGTATAAGTGTTAGTTTGAATATAATATGTACTGTTAACTAGCTTATATTAATTCTGTATAGGTTTAACTTACTGGTACGTAATTTAATTGTATTGCCCTGTATTCATTTATAGTCTATGTATAGCTGTTCTGTAGTTGAAAAGTCTATGAATAGCTGTTCTGTAGTTGAAAAGTCTATGTATAGCTGTTCTGTAGTTGAAAAGTCTATGTATAGCTGTTCTGTAGTTGAAAAGTCTATGTATAGTCATTCTGTAGTTGCTGAGTGTATAAAGTTTGTATGTAATAAAAGTGTATTATTATACTAGATGACGATTTATGTTTCTCTGATAGCCCATAATACCACATAGCTATATCCAAGTTTTAACAAGTTAAAATGAGGAGTCCTAGCAATTAACTTAGTATTTTAACTCTATCTTACATAAGTTTAGCCTACTTCATGCAAATTAGATGTGTCCAACGATTACAATGTAAGCTTATATATTTAGTGTCTATAAAACTCCTTGTCCTCAGGGAGTATAGTTATCACTTAAGTTTAGTAGTTTCATAGAAAAAGTTTTAAATATTGGAAGCTGAGCTATGTACACTACAAAACAACGTAGGGGTGTATTGGTTTACATTAGTGAATATAAATCAAATGTATTGGGGAATTAAATACTTAAGCGGCATCAACAATTTTAAAACGTAAACATCCAATTTCCTTTGCAGTTGAGACGTATAAATTTTGAAGAAAAGCGTTGTGAGTTTGCTTTAACAAAAAATGAACTTCTATTAATTTAGGCCTACCGGTACGTACATTGTAAGTTAAAGCGTTCAGCAGTACAAGTTAACTTTTAAAGTTTTAGATGAGAGCGTTTAAGAGAGCAGGCTTGAAGCAGGTGGGTTTCCCCGCAGGCTTAACGTGCCCCTGGCCAGAGTTATATGCTTACCGATAGCACTAGGTTCCTTTGTTCGCTCAATGGGTTCGAGTCCTTGTTTGTTTTTGCTTGTTTGCCTGCTTTCTTTTCCTTACTCTCTAACCAGCGTTGGTGAAGTAACTGCGTCTCTTGTCGACACTGGTCGTAGCGTCCGTTAATACTGGGTTCAAATCTCCCCACACAGCCGTTCTGGCGTTGACGGTAAACTTCAAACCTGCGCTTCAGACGCTCCATCACATCCCTCCTGTTGGGGGGACCGAAATCGCCCATACTCCCATGGGCCTCCCGCTTTTAATGAGGCCACTCTCCGCTAGTTCGTGTACGATCTCCACAATTTTCATGTACATGTAGTTAATAGGTTAGCTTACTTAACAAGCCAGCTGAGAAATGTATATAGTGATCCACTATGGTTTCGGCAGGGGAACACTTGTTCGTAATCTAGGCCCAGCTCTACACCATTCTGAAGCCTAAATAATAAAGTATAGGGGCGGCCAGTCGCCGTTCTGCTCAAACAATGACAGCTTCATTTCGCACAGAGTATATCCTCTATTCACTGTGAACTATATGTATCAGTCATAGAGCGTGGGTAAAACGGATAGCCCGTCAGTTCCGGAGATCTAACTTACTTCACTGTCTCTACTATATAGGAACGAGTACTTTACGTAAACATGGTCACTACAGCCTCGAGCTGTCCTGCCCAACTTTTCCTCAGCTATTCAGCCAGCTAACCGATTTGATATTTCACGACACGCTTTGTGCAGGACGAGCCCATATCTCATGAAAGGGGGGAAAGGTCAGTCTAGGAACAAAGACATTTCATAGTTTTTGGTTTAATGAGCCATTTACTAAGTTTCGTTTGTGTATTTATGCCATATAGCGAGCCGTGCGCTTCAACAGAAAGGCTCGTCTGAAGATAAAAAGGGTTAATTCATTGGTTGAGAATGCATTGCGTTACAGGGCCAAATTGCTTAGTTATGGCCTGGGAACTGGAAGTCAAATCGTTTACAGATTCAGGGGAGACAATCAGCCGTACATGGTGAAATAATATGTGAAGCAACTGTACGTGGTGAATGTCAACTGACGGAGAACCCCTCAAGTGTCGTACACAAATTGCGATATTATCATGTCGCGGTAGTATGAAATACATTTAACGCCAGTGTAGCTTCGGTTAGTATTTGATTGACTGCTTATGATTCGTAGAAGATGTTTTGTTCAATATGTATACGTCTGCCATTCACTTCCTTGTTTATTTCAATGCTTTCTCCTGTAGGTAGCTTTCACATGCTTTACGTGTCTGTCAGCCTGACTAATATAATAAATGTGTTTACAAATGAATAGGATGTATCTTATAATTATCAACATCTATATATAACTTGCATATATACATTTTTATAGCTTTAACAAGTAGTTTGGAGAAAAAAACCAGAACGATTTTGTAAATATGATACTTGTTCCTTCAGACCAACATAAGTCTCAATTTAAATAATGTTGTGTTCTATAACGTACATTTGCTACGATTTGAAATATGTTTTAGTTTGACAGGGGTATTATAGGCCTATATATGCGTTGCACATTGAAATTTGAATTCTTCCATTGAAATGACAGTCACTTATAACAGGTCAAGACTTGCGCCCCAAGTAGACAATGACAATATGCTCATCATCTGACACAAATCATATATGACACAGTATTGAGTCGAATGCGTACGCCCCCTATGGCCCTATCACTCGAAAACGGTGAATCTATTAATACACGAATTGTTCGTATTTTTCCCAATCAAAATAGCTATGGAATTGCAAACATTTTTACAAAACTGCGCGAAACTCAGTGTTTGTGATAGAAAGACGTGTGCAATATTTGACTAAAGGGAAGTGCGGAAAACCGGTATTTTTTCAGAACGGAAATTACTTAACTCGATGTTGATATACATGTTATATTTGTGTTACTGAAGAGAAGAGAAAAAACTCCATGGGGGAAGAAAACACAGAGAGAACATCTCATGATGCAAATAATATCTCATTTCGAATAGTTTCAAAGAATCATGACAATGTATAAATCTACCCCAAAATTTCATGCTGTATGGTGGGTACGACATTTAACCCCAATCAAACAAACAAATCATGCATTATGGTTGAATATATCAACAGCTGACGAGCTTGGTGTTATAAATGTGAGTTAGTAAACAAAAGAAATTTAATTATCTCCCTTGGGAAATAACCTTGATTTTTTTCACAATGACCCAATGATAATATTCGGGGTTAAATTTATCAGCTTTGAAGAAAGATAATCTTTCCTTCACGAATTTCTGCTATTTTTTTTAGTTTTACGTTAAGTGTGTTTCTTATTAATCTGCGGGTGGTTGGAGGAGGCTTCATGTTGCTCGGGTGCTCTCAGGGAAGAAGGGGAGCTGATCTGTTTGTGGTGTCTGTATTGCGCCCTGTTGTTGCCCTGTATTTGCCCCGACCTGTCTTTGTTTGTTGCCAGTGGTGTCACAGTCGAGGGTGGTTTCCTTCACCCATTGGACTGGCACGTCGTCATATAAATACGACGTTAAACCTCAATCAAACAAACAAACAAACAAACAAACCTATCAATTTATATAGAAGCCATGCCAGAGGTGCATAATTTTGGTCTAACTTGGATCGATCTGATGATACAAAAATATTCAAACCCTTTTTTCTCGTATCTGTCTACATTTCAGTTGAATAAATAGCTGGCACCCATTTGTTTGACGAACAAGGTTTAACGTATGCAACATAAACGAGTTTTGTTTTCTGCTCCTTTAAGGATACTCTAACCCCGCTACAGGCGAAGGATAAACTTGTCCCCACTGGTTCCACTCACGGGGGACTAATAAGTCAACCGATGTGCTCATTTCCAGCTCATCGATATTGTTGTCGGTCATCTAGACCAGAAAAATCAAGCGCTAGGAGCCCAACAGATCGAGCGCTATCCAGCTGTATGCACAACTATACAGTCAAAAAAGAAAACTCACACTCGTTTTGATGTCGATAAGTTGAATATATAAAAGTGGTTTTCAATAATGATTAAATTCCATTTTGTACCCATTAAGGACGTACGTAACATAAAAATCATGTTCATAATGTTACCAGATCCACCGGAAATGCTACGAAAATGTAAGATGGTAAGTTACAACTTGATGAAAGCATGTCAATAGTGCGTATGCCCTCCATGAGCGTTCACAGCTACGACGCAACGTCTCCTCATGGCCCGGATTGAATGATGCGTCTGAACACAGCTTGGGGGATGCGTCGCCATTATTGAACCAACATGGCGCCAAGTTCCTGCAAATTCTATCGAGGGCTCATTACTTGACGGAGTCTTCTGTCCAACACATCCCATACATGTTCTATGGGATTAAGGATGGGAGACCTTGAGGGCCACTGCATAGCATTGATGCCAGCATTCCTAAGAAAATTCCATGTTAAATTGTCCGCCATGAATGGCAAAAGCTCTGGAATGATCGTTTGATCTCTGTATCCTGCAGCAGTTATATATAGGTGTCCTTGACCAACCATCAGTCGGGAACGGACAGGACCATTAAAGGCGCCCCAAACCATAACACTACCACTATCGGTCTTCTGCATGTTTCAACACATGGTCTACCCGAACGCGGTCTGTCTGCTGAGGTGCCAGTTTGTTGGAGACGTGTCCGAAGAATGAAGATCATGGATAGTCCGTCGACTACATCCCATAACCCTGGCAACGTCAGTGACCGACGTTCCTGTATTCAGCAT
>JARFOD010084277.1:26869-49845 GCA_031763545.1 Mopalia muscosa | reverse complement strand
CCCCCCCCCCCCCCCCCCCCCCAAGCTTCACGGAAACATAAAACGCATATAGATGGAAGCAGAAAACGCATATATGCGAATGATATTTTTTCTCCCCAACAAGATGATCGTTCAAGTTATAATCTTGAACGTTCAAGTTAGCCAATAGAAAAACAGAAAGATCAGCCATTTTATTACCATATAGTTTACTTATCTTCCTTATGTTGCACTATTGATAGGAACTCTTTCAAATATTTCAAAAAATATTGCAAAATCAGTAAATGTCATAAGGCTTAAGGCTGCTTTTTAAGTGTTTTCTCTCGAAGTACAATATCGAAAGACTCAATAGATTAGTTGTACTTGTAGAATAGTCCTTCGACTAGTAAACGGTGCCTCATTTTTTAAATTTGATTAGATCGATCACTGGATTTTTTTGTCTATCCCAACTTGGAAAGTCTTATAAAAATGTAAAATACAACTTTCAGAAAACATTTGAATAAATCTAGGATGAACTTCTAAAAACAATAGGCACTGTTTACTAGGTCGCATTGTGCTACAATGGTACAAATTTGAAGTTTCTAACATGACTAGTTTTATAGAAATACGCCATGGAAAATGTAGGGTCTGCTTAAACTAAAGTTCCAGAAATGGGCACTTGAATGTGGATATGATCAAGGAAAAACTAAATTATAGGCTCCAATTTTAACTGTTTGATATTAGAATTTTGAATGACTTTTTCACCAACATATAGTGTAAATACCTAACTTTTTATCCAAGTGATTAAAATCAATGTGTATATTCAGCTGATTTTAAGTCAAGCCAGTAGCCACAGCACTTGATCCAAAAATGATCGACAAGTGGTGGGGAAGATGGCGGAATACCAGGTTGGTACAAAAAAGGATTTGATTGACAGCTGGCGATGGTCAATTGCGAGGGTGCTGATTCAAGTTACAACGGCTCGGTCCGCCACGGGCATTCTAAAATAACATCAATTCTACTTCCCACGTTGAGACATTGACTGTAAGATACAGCCGAGCCATCTTGTTTTGCTCTTCTTTTATGTGCTGGGCTTTGGCATACATAGGTCACCACAAATATTGGCGGAAATTAATGCGCGATAGCCTGGCATAGCCTACGAGAGTTGTCTTAGTGTCGTCCACTAGTGAAACTTTCGCCAGAATACGATTGCTCCAAGGGTTGTAATGTAGCTGCGAACAAAACTATTGGTTACCGAATAGAGAATTAAGGTAAATGTAGTCGGGGTTTAGCAGCTTGGGTCGTCGGCGTATAACCTAATCCGATAGTTCGTACCGAGTTGCCCTCCGCTCCATGACAACATTAAGCAGCTGCTCTATTGGGGCCGTATTCTTCAGGAGAAAATGTGCTTGTTGTTGTTTGCTATTACATAAAATATTTTAACATAACATGTTTAATATTTTAACATAAACATTCGCTGATAAGTAGCATCAAGTTTGTCAAAAATGTTCCCTCAAAAGGTTACTTTCTGTTTAAACTGGACTTCAGTGTGTCAGTTAATAATGTAAAGCCGTTATGAATGAAAATGGTATTTCTCATCACTTAACAACGCCATTATGACCTCACAGTGAGGTAGAAAGGAAAACATATATCTTCTTTAACGCATGAGAATAGACAAGAAAGAAGATCTCACTTGACATATGTATTAGATAAATATTTGATCATGTATGCATATACACACAATGCTTTTCAAACAAAAACTGAGAACTAAATTATCTGAGATGAAGGATTCTTGTTAGGAAATAAGCTTCACGCGGTTTCCTCCAGGAAGAGGTTCCATCGTATTCAGCAAGGCTGACAAAGCAATGGACAATCTATCGTCAGATAAATGAAATACCATTTAATGGTTAGACATCAAACACCCAGCATATAAACAAACACTTTGCTAGGCTTGAACCAGTTGGTATACCGACATATTCGCTGTCCAAACATTTATATTCCGAGCAACTCTCCTATTATACAGCAGCTAATCAATACCGTAACTATTTTCTCTCGGTTGTTATGCAAGAGACTAGCTCAAAATAAAATATTTGGTTTGCGAACACAACTGTTGGTAAGAAAATCACAATAACAAGACAAAGAAAACAATGTTGACCTTAAGGCAAAACGTACCTTTATTTAACCGATTTAAGTAGCGACATCAGTTGTGTAACATCTACAGCATTCAAACAGCGAGTTAATTATAACTACCCTCGTCATTTGTTAGAAGAATTGTGCAACTATGTGCAAAGTATGTACATGAAAAAAAGTTTGCACATTCAAACATTATGTATTTTAAAACACACATAACTTTACAATTGTCATACCAGAGACGAAGTGGTACGATACATATAACATGGAATAGCACAGTAATAGACAGAAAGCTTAAATGTTTTCATTCATATATCATTAAGTTCATTTAGCATTGTGTTTTGAAATAACTCATCAGGGGACACAAGCGTGATGAGACTAATTCTTTGTAAAGGTTGCGTCCCTTTAATATTTGTCTCGCAAGCTGCAGCTATCAATCCGAGTGGTTGTGGCGTCCTTGTATGTTGTCTGGTGCTGTCTGGAACATGGCCCTGGTTTTTCTTAACCCACCACTTTAGTAGTACGGTGTAAAAGCCAATCCAATAAAACAAATCAAATATCCTAAAGAAATCAACTCTTATAGCAATGGTAAAATAGCCATACAGGAGGCAAAACATGTCTAGTTATGGAAGGAAAAATTCTAAAACGTCGGGCGAATTTCCCCTTTTGTTCGAAAAAAATTGATGTCTTTGTAAGGCTTAAAACTTCAAGATGACTCTAGTCACTCCCCACGCAATAAAGGTCGTGTTCCTCGTCCACAGTTGTGCTTCAAAAACCCATTTTTCTATTCAAAGCTGTGTCCATCACGCGATTATGCTGGATTACAGTGCATGTACAGATTTATAAAAATGTGTAGTTTTGTGAATAAAATTTGGAAAGCACAATATTAATTATCTTAAATTCTCGCTTCTTGTGTCTAATGTCATATCAGCGAATCAAGCGCGGTATGCCATTTAGAGAAACAGAAACTGTAAAAAAAAAAAAAAAAGATCAATATCATCGAAGCCAGATCTAATTTGGCTCCCCGAATGTTAATATCGTTTAAAAAAGATCTGACAAAGTCATACAGCAAACGGCGTCGATCGGTTCAGCAATCCCAGAGCTGCTTCCCAACCAATGATAATGCTTGACTGAGATTTCCTCTTGCATGTTATGGCGCCGGTTGCTCGAATCCGATATTAGATGATATTGAAGTCGTGTTCAAGGGACTTGTTCTCTTATCCATCGATTCTAATTTCGTCTGGTTTTATATCGACTAATCGTCTTTCGAGCACCTGACTTTCAAGTTAAAACCCATGTTTACCCCGGCATATTTGGCTATTCATCGGACAATTAAAACAGCGAAATACCGTGAACTCTGCGCTAAACTCGTCGCTATGAGACGCCGTTTAGGATTCTTTCAGATTTTCGTAACGACAGTATAAAAATACAGTGGAGCTAATTTTGATGTGATTGTAAAAAACAAGTTTGACATATATCACGTAAATAACAATTTTACCAAGCAAAAATAGCATGCGTTGGATATAGTGCGCTTAATATAGTGAATATACTTCTGATAATTCGAATTTTGTTTCATAGCTTACTGTTACAAATAATGATTTTGTTCACGGAAAGTACATCTCTATGTGCATAGAGGTTTTGTTAAGATTGAAAGTTGCTCTTACTAATTCCTGATAAGCCAACTAAACAATTTAGACAACCAATGCGTTAAATTGTGTAAAAAACAACAATTGAATTTGCATAATATTGATTTAATAGCAATTAAAATTATTCTCAAGTACGTTTAGGTGGCCGAAAACTTAATGTTTCTTTGAGAATATGATAAGATAGATAATGACATCCTTTGCTTATTCAATGAATAATCTAAGCTACAGCACATTTTTAATACGAAGCTTATTTACATGGTAATAAAATATAGCTCAACAATAAAGTCATCAGTAACACTGTTTGAAACTTGACTACAACAAAATACATAGTCTTACTTGTTCAAAGAGAACTAACTCTTTTGCATTATTTCATCGTATTACCCAGTTTCGCAGGTCGTTAGTCGCTTTTGGGTTAAATACCACGCCCAAAGCCATTATGTGTATTAACATGCAATGATTCCTCCACATACACTTAATTGTCAATATCAATGTGAGACATGAACTGATACACCACAGCAAAAAAACAGGAAAACTCAACAACATGAACTGTCAGTTATTTTTAGATCAAAAGTCTGATATAAGCAACACAACCAAACTATTTGTACTTTTAAAGTTATCTCGTTGTCGAATATTGCCTTTAAATGATGTAAATGCAAATCAATGGTGAAGGAATGAAACTAGAGAGGTGTTTGGCCCTGGCTGTTGACGTGACCTCCCCAGTTGGTTCGAGACTCAACATCATTTTCCACTCAATGCCATTGCCTTGGCAATGAACCACTTTGCTGACATTCATGCTACTGCCCTCTTTAGCAACACAACTGCCCAACTGAAACGAAAGGAAATGAAAACGCATTTGTTTCGTGGCTAAATTTGGATTGGTTAATGATGCATGGAACATTTCCGTGATAGACGAAGTCTATAAATCTACTCTATGTAATCTACGAGGCTTCATGAAGAGCTCTATGTCAAGCCATAGGTGGGCAGTTTTCGTCTTAATACCAGAGGAAGGAAACTACTGGGGAAATGCTAGTGGGCTAGATCAAATCTCTCTGCACAATGTCTTTGCTGACCGTCGTCAATGGAATTTGAAATATGGTCAAAAATCTTTGCACACAATGAATTTCGAGAATTACGGGACTTGCCGTAACTGCGTGGCAGGTGGCCGTATAATGGCCTTGAGTGAGTATCAGCAAAGAGATTCATGACCTTATAATGAGACGGGAACATGCATGAGTAAAACAAGCCAATCAAAGCAGAACATGCCAATGCCGCTTGAATTGCATACCATTCAGCAAAATTAAATAAAAGATTAATATGTCCGAAATCTTGCTGAGAATAACACAGGCTGAACGACAACGGTACTTTTCATATCACATGCATTTTCACATGATCACTACCAATACAATTTCTGTGACCCGGAAACACTTAAGTAAAGTTCAACATGATACGCATGCGTAGTTCGGCCTTATTTTGGCCTCAACATGACCAAACTGGACTTTATTCGTGAGATAAAATGCATTGTTTTCACCAAAGCATGCAAATAACGAGGAGTCAGTTGTCAGATTTAACAAACAGAACCAATAACTGTTTGGGGTGTTTTTCTGAGACCAAATTAGATTTGTTCACCGAATTAAAACCAATATGCATGTTTTCCAGTCGCCATTGACTAAGCTCAGATAATATATATTCTTTAACTATTTATTCTGAGCAATGGCTTTAAATCAGAACCAGCAAAGTTGTCTACAAAAGTCTCCTTTATTGCACAGTGATATTGATTCTCGGATAAAGGGCAAATGAAAAAGCATTATGCAACACATCAAAGGTATCGCTTGTCAGCACAGAGAGACTAATGCAAATCGATTAGACTTCTACTATATACAAGCAGTTACCATGACAATTTTATTTGAGCGATTATACTTCTCCATATAAGCCGATAAATTTGTTTCAAATCTCGTTGTGGTATATATTTATATATAAACATTATTACAATTGTCCGGACTAGAACAAATATATCACAGCCTTTTTTAAACAAGCTAATTAACTTCATTCAGAAAGATCGCATGCTTTTTTTTAATTTCAAGCACTTTTACTTGCTAAATCAACAACCCTATCGCGATAATTAAACTGGATAAGTCAGAGTTTATGACACCTCCTCACAAAAATGTTATACTACAACCGAACTTTGAGGCCCATTCCAGTAAATATGTATTAGCCTAAGTTCGTCAAAACAGTACCAAGGACCAGTACTGTGTCGCCATGGTAATTGAGATTAACTTAGGCTAGGATTGCTTAGTGGAACTTCACGGCGAGTTTAAATGTTTAGCCATTGAACGGACATAATGACATCCAAACTACAGAAGGAAATCAAGCATCACTAGTAGAAAATAATACAACCATATAAACATGCAAGGCTAGATCTAGAACCTACAGTTCTAAATAAAGGGTTTCTATTGTAGAGACAAACTATGTTAACATATCATATTTACATATTCACAAATTCTGCTTCACACGGATAAAAAGACATTCATAAAAAGAGTAATGTCCTCTTTATTGGGGTTGTTATTCCCTTTTCATTGCACCTCAATCACAAATCTCTGTAACATCTTATGATCTTAAGTCCGCTATCAGAGCTTATTAATTAAATACAGGAGAATACAGCAGTGTCGTTGAAGCCTTTAATTTGAGCAACTCCGTCTTAACACTTCCCACTTCCCGAAGACAGCTGGCAATCACATTTTTGCTTTGTATTATCTCTGTAAAAATCCCGGATACAAAGTTTGGCGACTTCTCAATTAAGACCACTCACTCACAGAGGGAAAAGGAGCATTGTAGATATAAATTACATGATAACATTTACAGTACCTTCCGTGCAATCTTTTAAACCGGTTTATGCCAAGCACAAACAAATAAACAAACAACAAAAGAAGGGGCACTTCAATCTCTAGAAGTCATTCGTCCAGTTGACGCGCACGGCCATTATTGTCTTGTTAGCATTGTTTTCAAATCGGGCTTTTCGGAATTTCAAGAACGCTACCTCTGTGTATAAGCTTGGTTAGCTTTCTCTCAAATACTTACTAAATGGATTGGGTCCTTTGCGCTTTGGATTTGGCGGTAAACTAAACATATTTCCTGTAATTAAAGAAATTTGAAAGCAAATTTGAGTTTCACAAATATAGAGACAACAATGCAGTGATGTTATACGTTTGTTCCAGACATAGGCAGTTAAAGCTTTACAAAACTGATTCTTTGTGGAAATTAAATGCGGTGTAAATTTTAGCCACAGAGATGTCTTAAATAAAATAGTATATATTGAACGTGGGCATATGCAATTTAACGTGGCCAGCAGGAACCACAAACTTGAAGGTACATAGCAATGATGGCGATGTTAATGGCATCAAATGTTGTTGATAAGGCGAATGCTGAAACACGAGACGGCCAAATTTTAAAGAGACATTAACGCTACTTGAGCCTCCAGTGACTAATGAAATATTGCTTTGATAAAGTCACATTAGAGTATTTATGAGTTTAGATAATATGGGACAACTAATATGGGTATTAGTAAGCTGGGGGAAGTGTCTCGTAACATATAGCAAATTATTCTCATTTTACGGGTTATCAGATCATTTGTGGACATGACATAAAATATTGCTAAGTTACAACTGCGTAATTTTGAGTTATGTCAACATATTGTAATGATAAGTGAATGTTTGGAAGAGAAGTTGTGGCTGTATACTAAATCATTCTAGTTTTAATTGTGACAACAGACAGCCCCATTCGGTACACGGAAATGCATTTGGCACAACAACAACCTGTCAAAGCCGATCTAAAACAATGTACATAAAACAAACCTTTGATGCTAGTGTTCATTAACTCGCAAATACATTATGATCAAATAACAACAGTTACTTCCATTAGCTGTTCTATCAGATAACATATGGTGTTGTCCCACGCATTAACCCCTCGATAAATATACCACAAGAAATTGATATTTAAAGATATTAATAAAGTAAATGCAATGTGTTGGTTTTTCATTAGATGCATTCGGTGCTATGTCGCCACCTTCTTCACAGCAATTTGCTCCAAAGTAGCGGCTAATTGTTCCATCTGTGTCAAGTCAGTGAAATACCCATAAGTACGGCGTTAAATCCGAATCAAATAATCAAACAAACATAAACCTCTAAGCATACTCAAAACCGTAATGCATTCGCAGCAAATTTAATCAAACAAATAAAAAATTTAGGAAAAAACAATTACTTCAAAATGCATCCATGAAGATTCCCTGAAGATACCCATTCTATAATTTCTGTTAGTTTGTCTATCGATGTCTAGTGAATAGATATAATAGAGCCACTTGACTTATGATCCATTCCAGAGGTCAAGACACAAGCTGATTTGCTTATAGCTAACACCAGAAGTCTATTAACTAGAATTATGTAACTGCCATATAGTAATGTCCACGGCTTGTAGACCAGCAAGAAACGGTGACCTCACATATCAGACATGTGTCTTTATTTGTGAGGAACTCTGGGTAATTTCATCCCTGATTAGCCACTGCATATAGCAATTGTTTTCGTTCTGACAACTGGTTCAATATTTGTTAATTTAATGTCCGTTTGTGGTTTATTCATCAGGCAAATATTGCACTAGGTAAATGCGTTTCGTTTAGTAAGAAACATTATGACCTAGGAATGTCAGAACTTTCCAATAATGCATCATTTTTAAAGTTGCGTTCCTTTGAATTTTCTTGTGTGCTAGGTCACATGATACTTGGTCGAGGTTGAAAATTGTACAACTGACCAAAGATTGTATATAATTACAGTTAAAACGTAATACCGGTTTGTGTGACCTTAATTAGCCACGTGAATAGTGACGCGACGAAACCACGTAAAGCCTATCCGTTGGCGCGGTACAGATTTTGTTACTATTTCAGCAGCCCTTTTAAATAAATCAAATCAGATTTTTACAATTTATTTTTATGACTGTTGATTCTGAATGAAGAATATTTGCAATTTTTGCTTGAGATAATCGAATAGAGAAAACTGTAAGGCGCTACCTGTATACGATTTTAATGCCATAATGATATTTGTTTGATAAATGTAGTTACTTACGGTGTACCCCAGTGCAGTCTACCCATTCGTCTATCGATATCTTCTTACTGTTATCTGCATCACAATATCGTAGAAAGTTCCGAGCACATTTTCTCAACGTTTTTTTATTTCCAACTTTTTTCCTCATTTCTTTTTTGAAATGTTTCCATTCCTTCCTTTCTAATAGCTGAAAAATAAAATTCATTGGGCTAGAACAAACACACGTCAATAGTGTAAACAGATAGGCGCCTACTGTTACATAAAATGTTATTTGGCCGCGATTCTTGTGATACAAGGCAGAGGACAGCACCTTAAAAGAGGCGAAAAGAAAACGCAGCGAGGGGCATAAATAGAACAAGCATACCCTGGTGTAATTGACATCACACTTGGAATAGTTTAACTGCGTCAAGACAATACATAAATCTCCTCTAAAATTCATACAACATGGCCAAATACATCGGCTGACCTGATGAGCTCCATCTTTTGAATGTGTCACTTAATTATCTCCCTTGCAAATTTTTTTCTATTACGTAACGCTATGATATCAACTATGGGTAAAATTAATCAGCATTTAGAACTTTACGAAAGGGTCCGCGAGGTAAAGAGAATAGTAATATATTTGAAAGAAAGAATGATCTTTTTGACGCATTTCTAGCTTTATGTTTAGTGTGTGACCTAATGACAGGTATAGTAGCCGCGAAAAAAGTGTAAAGAGTTGATCAAACTTGGCGCATATTGATCTAATTAAACAAGTATTCGAACACTGTTTCCCCTATCTGCCTACATTTCCGTTGAATAGATAAGGACATAGGCCTACATTTATTTGCCTAACAAAATTTAACGTTACATAAGCAATACAACAAAGTTTGAGTAAGTCATTTAAGTAAGTATCATTACTGTGTTCAATCCACTTAGTCACCAAAATTATATTCTGACAGGTCAGAGATAAGTCTCTGTACTGACCTTGTTGTTGTTCGTATCCAATGAAGTAAGTTTCCATTTTACTACTCGTTCGTAAAATGCTTTATCTCGATCAGCGGGAGAAGATCTGAAAAGGGAAGGGGAGATAATTTAAAAAATGGACAGGTTTTCTCAATGAAGTCAGGCCATATTATTAAAAAGAAAGTATAGAGTTTCGCACTAGGCGTTTTGTAAATAGTTAGCGGAAGCGAGGCTTCAATGCTAATTTACAGATTTCAGATTGGAAGAATGATGAGCCGGAAAATAGAAACAGTCATCAACAGGAAGCTTGTGCCAGATAAAACGGCTCACTCTTCACCCTTAATTAGTTGTAAAGTAGTTGTACTATTAAAATGTGCAATCAGTCGTCGGCTGTTTGTATCTGAACATTTTGCTGGCAATTTTACTGGAAAATCCGAGTGAAGCAATCCAAATGGTGTAGTCTGTTTGTTTCATTCGCATAGAACACAATGTCTAGATTTCCAGAACTTTAAAACCAATTTGGTAATGAAATATAAAAAATCCAAATTCAGCAAAACCACTGTTGCTGGTTCGATACCGGAAGGCAGTAATATTTTAAAGGCAGACATTTATTCTTTCCCTCGATAGAAAAGTCAGTAAGTCAGCTGTACTAACTCGTGGTGTTATGTGGTACATTCTTAGAACTATCAAGCAATTCACCGCAAAATGTACCCAAAAAGGAACAGAACAGTACTAAACACAGACTCTGGGAATTAATACTGTTGATTTTAGTTTAGATTATCATTGGTCAATAGTTTAACCAACCAGAATCCCCTTCTGATAACGATCATTTCCCTGCCACACTTAAGGATTAAGGGTTGAGAATATAGGGTCGAAATAACGGTTATTAAGATATGAAATAGTGTTAAACAATTGAGTCATAAGATATTGTCAATTAAATATTGTCAGTTTTTTTCATGTATTTCTTGTTCTACGTTTCTCATTAGGGCTATAAATGCCTCCACAAGTAACACCCATTGGAGTAGTGTATACGTTTATAGGAGCTACTGATTATTTAGTTAAATGAAGTGCTACTTTGATCTGTGTAAAGACACTTCACGCCTTGGAATTAGTTCGTTCCATCCTTTTCTTTGATCGTAATGATACCGGCTGCCGGTGCATGTCAGTTGATCAGAAAATTATGGTAACGGCCTCTTACAAATGTCTCAAGTATTAGCATTGGAGCAGAGATTTACAACACAGAGGCTAATTCTTCTCTTGTCTTTTCAATCATCTAAATGCACCAACCCAGACTTCAAATACTACACCATTACCCCCATTGTGTAATGGTGTAGTTTATCTTAGGTGATGTAGTTAACGCGTCATGCAAGAAACCAGGTGGCTATGCTTTAGCCACACCACTTGTAATAACCGAAGACTTCATCGAGCATCACCAGTTAGTTCTTCCCCAAGACCGGTGAATACAGTGTTATCAACAGACTCCTACATACAGGTCTGTGGCCGTGTTTTAGTGGTTAGCGCGTCGGTCTACTAAATCTTATTTCGCTGTATCGCTCACTGGTTCGAGTCGATATGTCCACCTCAGGTATGTGAATAATCCACAATATATGGCTCCGGCAATGGCAGGGTTTTTAAAAAAAAAAAAGTTTTCTTCCGATTCCCTCCTTTATTTAAGGAAGTAACATAGTGAAGTGCACGAGTGTCGTTCCCCCAATCAAACAAACAAAACTTTATATAAAAGACGATTTTATGTCAGCGGATGTCAATACGAATCTGTTCCTGAGCAGATCAATTTTATATCAATATGAATTATGCAATAATATTGTACATATATCATTTGGTATTAACTGAGGAGCCGGTTTATGGTGTCTGCTAAACGCCAATAGTTGTCAAACCTATGGCTTGAAATAGTTCAGTTGCATGTCTGCAGGCTAAAATCGACTCCCTTACAACACCTACCTGATTATCGAATACATGGGTCTTACTAAAAAAACACAACCCATTAACTACCGGGTACGTCACGTTATCATAGACTTAACGTAACTGTACAGGTAACATAACGTATAGCCTGGTAGACCCTATGCTCAACGGAGTCTAGCTGCATCTCCTAAGCGGCGTACTTGTCCAATTTTCAATATTGTAAAATATCAATAAACATATCAAACTAAAAGTTGAGTCCCCATAAAAATTAAATTACAATAACCAATTCATATTTTTGTAGTTTACCATGGCAAACGCCCTTGCCTAGCAGAAATTTTAACCATAGATCTTAATTTACCATATTTTGCTGTCTGCTGTGCCAGACAGGGCGTGTTTAGGCATTATAGATCAGTAGACCGTTAGTTAAGCTTTCAATCCTATCCAATAACAGGAGGACAAATTGAAACTGTGGTGGGGCTAATCATAGCAGAAAACCTAAAGCTCGCAGCGGAAATGCCCCATTATGTCAGAGTCTGGTCTGATTATACCGGGCAAAAAACCCATTGGTCTTTGTTACAAGACTCCAGGTGCCTAAAGATCTTACTAGTGAAAATGAAGATCAATTCATTTTCCTTGAAATAGCGCCTGTGAGAATTTTAACATCTTCGGAGCCAGACTAGGACAAATTTAACAGAATCTCGTCTGAATGTCACTTTTTTTCTTATACACATTAGAAAGCAAAAATAACGAATAGCTATGGTGGCTTACCATGACTGGTTTGGAGTACTCGATTGTTTATTTGTTTGTTTGAGTGGGGTTTAACGTTTGACTTGAGGTTATTTCACTTACATGACCGCGTGCCAGTTCAAAGGGTTAAGGAAACCACCATCAACGCCATTGGCAACAAACAAAGACAAGAGAGGACAAACACAGGAAAATCACAGGACTGAATACAAAGACACCACAGACAGATCGAGGTCATGTTTCCCCGCTAGCTCTGAAAGCCTCAGGACAACAGGAAGCTCCCTACCAAACTTCCGTTGCAGCACTGGAAACCATCAATAAAGTAACCCCGAAATATTTTGAATAACAATATTGCAGAAATTTGAACCACAAAAAGACAGTAATGTCTTAATAGACTATATTCCATTTGACAAAAATAAAATCAATAAAAGGATAAATGTCATAGATGGATACTTCATTAAAAAAAAAAGCCAACTTACTGAGTATTCACACCTGTTGATGATTCCATTTCCACTGTTAGGTAATCCACTAAATCTTTGACAAACCGTCTCTTCTGAACATTCGGACAACCTGAAAAACCAGGTGAAAAATATACAAGCTGATTGGGCGATTGATTGGCATTTAACACCGTGCTTATGGGTATTTCTCTTATATGAGGACGGTGTACTTTCAAAGAGTAAACAGCGACAAAACCATATAGTGAAGTGCAATACACAAATATTCTGTATACTTTAATTACACTGTCGTTAGCCAAAGGGCTCCAAATATACAAGAGTTGTAGATTTGGATTAGCCCAATGTAATGCTTTAAATCCATTCAAAAGAGTACTTTTGGCATGAAATGATTCATTTGTTGTAAATGCCAAGCAAAACGTGAGCTAGGCCTACCTTTCATTCGTCTGTCATCAGCAATGTCACAGTTTGGTTTCACTTTATAGGTGGATGTTCCTGGTTTCGGTTTTCCGGTTTCCTCCTCCACACACCAGCAGAATTCCGTAGACTTATGACATTGAGCCTGTGCGTACTTCCCGTTTGCAGTGCACGCTGGTATAAAGATTTTCCCTTCCGGGTCTTCTCTATCCATCACCAAGGCACTCTCCCGTTCCTCCGTACAGCTTCGCACTTTAAAAAGGAGATTATAAATTCTATTTAATGGAAATTAATTTCCCCCAAAAAACCCGTAAGGTTTGCTAGCTGTCTCGATCTGAACATGAGGGCGATTGGTTGTGGTGTGTTGTTTGAACCATTTTTGAGTATTTTTTCCGTAATTTGTTTTCCAATTAAAAATGTTTGACATAGAAACTCAAAGAAATTGTCTGTATTGTCTGTATTCATGTTTACGTATTACGCTTGCCATGTATCATGTTTTTATTTGTTATCAACCACGTCGTAGGAGTGAAGTTCTTTGACATAGTCCCCTCGCATGACGCAGCGAACGTCTGGAAAACTTTGTATGGCACAGCTCAATCAAACAAACACGAACAGTATTGTAGTAATCGACCTATCGTATTTTTAGACCAACTATTTAAATAAATGTCCGTATTACCCAAGGTACTGGATCATCATTGTGTATGGGTATAGATGGCATATAATCTGGTGTTAAGCAGTGGATTATATACACTACAAACATCACTAGCGTATCAGCTGTCTTACAGCGTCTTCATTTGAACAGTCTCCATTAACTGATCTTATTATCAGCCAGTGGGGGGAACGTTTAAGACCCTCTTCAGACTGGCAGGTGATTCACGCAGGACAGAAGTCTTTCTCTGTCTGATCAGATCTCACAGCACTTGAGAGAAGCAAGGACGCTTCCGCTCTCCTCTCCAGTGAAGAGCCGACCCTCGTACCTTGATCCCCCCCCGTGTACTCATCCATTTCTGTTAAATCGGGGCAACATGACATTTACATTTAGTTTGTTATGTTATGCTCAAAGTCGGAGACAATCCGTATATTTTATTTCTGAAAGTGGTGTAGACCAACACCATCGAAGAGGTATCTGGGCCAGATGTCCAAACCCGGTATATAATTAAACCTTGTCTGGTCGACGTCACTGTACGTTACAATAGCTTCTTTATAAGTGTGGAAATTTACACCTAGATTATATTTCAAAGACTTTTCAACAGTATAAAGACTAACGAGCCAATAACGCATATGTCCCAAACCAAAGACAGCATTCTATATATGCATTCCAAGAAACATTCCATTCCAAGAAAGATGTACCATCTGGTTTGCAATTTTGGTAACACATATGTGCATCTGTGTCATATTAAACCAATAGGTTTAAATTGAACATCAGTAAACACGGATTAAGCTAATTCTATGTTTTTATATCCACAGAATAAGAATATCAACGAACTGGTACATGTAGAATGTAGATTTTTACTAATAGATACTTAACTAACTAACTGACGGACATATTATGGAGAGTAATGATGTAGCATGCAGATTGACCATATCGTCTTTGTCCACAACGCCAGCAATAACAGGAAAATTATAAAACATATACTTATGTCCTAGGCAGATTCATTCTGTGATTTTTTCCAGTTCCCATGTTTTACGCAGGCGTTAAACGGACGTCTCTGTTATTTACTGTTTAATTCGAGATACGAATTCTTGACATAAACATTTCTGCGCAATATATGCGTTTTCAGTGAAGAGAGATTAAGACGCGGGGAATGTATTCTTTTTAAAATCTGACCGATGTGAGACATTATTCTCTTGTGTTAGCTGAGTATGTGTTTAAAAACCTTAAATTCGTACTATTTAATGTCTATAACGGTCATTCCATGTAATACATAACAGGTCAAAGACATTTGTACATCCTGCACTTACACAAAACTTGAATGAAGTTGAACTTTGGGGACTGTGAATGGCAAAGTGACGTCATGATACAGAGGTTAATTGATTTGGTATATCGTTTAACATCAACCATGAAACCCTGTTATTTATTTTGTCTGATTTCGCTGAACTCCGCCCAATCTGGTGATCTTTCTATATAGAAAGTTTTTAGTTGTACAGTCATGATGTACAGTAGCCCATACTACCGTCGGTTAAACCTCGCGAGAATCTCGTTATTCTGGTAGCTTCACTATGCTCGGCCGTGACAGAGGTATGAATATGTAACAAACTCGCACATGTTGCATTCTTCGAAAGCCAGTGTAGTCACCACACTTAAATAAACCTAGTGAATTTCATATGGCTTTAGAATACACAAATTTAGTTTTAGGGTACATTAAGCTCTGAGATAAAAGAACAGGTAATCTGAAAACTTTCAACACAACGCGGACGATTTTTATTAGTAGATTTGCAAAATAAAATGCATGGCACAATTGCAACGACCAGTTGACGTCCGAGATGATGTGCCTATACTATACTAAAAAAGGCATTGTATAGTCAATCAATATTTTTTGTTGGAGAGTGACTTCATTTTCAATTAAAGAATGAAGGGTACATATACTCTTTTTTTAGGGTTCTTTACAAAAGAGGATGGTTCTATATGGGACGGTTACAACAAAAACGGTTCTTTGATATAAAAAAAGGATACATACTTCGAACAGTTGCTGTAAGGGTTCCATACAGAACCAAAAATGGTTCCACTAGAGTCATATTGTGTACTTGTTAGTTTGAAAGGGGTTTAACTTCGTACTCAAGGGCATTTGACCTTTATGACAACGGATTGTCCATTTCACACTATTCCTTGGAAACCGCCTTAAAATCACCCCGTAATTGCCAAAGCCACATCCACATCGGCCGATTCACTCATATACCAGGGTCAACATACTGCCGCGAACCGGTGACAGGTACATCGAAGGCGGATCCGAAGGCTGACAGCTAATCTCTAAACCATGAATGCAGGCCATACATGTACGTGCACATGTGTTGCTTGACGACCAAGATTTAATGAGATTACTGAAATTTTTATATAGGCGAAATATATATTGTAAGTTGTAATATTCATGTTCAATTGGGACTCAGTTAAGACTTTTACGCTCTATATTGTAACGATAACGAGCTTTTTTCTCTTGCATTTCGGGTACAATTCAATTGCTGGAAGGATTTGTTTGTTCGTGTGTTTGTTTGGCAACAATCAAAGACAAAACAGGACAAATACAAGACAATCACAGGAAGAAAACCAAAAATATCACAAACAGATCGGTTTCATGTTGAGTCTTAGTCTTTAGATCACCATGACAACGGTAAGCAAACCTTCCAACTCTCCGCAATAGCGCGAACATTCTGTTACTTTTGTATTAAATCATCTGACACAGGGTGAAGGTAAAACGCGTAATAGTTTCTCTTGAACACTGGTTAATCTAAGGCCCGATCATTATTTTATTAATTGAGTTTCATAACTTACATTCCTGTGTATTGTCTGTTCTCGATGTTTCTGTGGTACCGTCTGAATTACCGGAGTTCAACTGGCGATTCCCCAGGGACGGACCAACGGGACCAACATCTACAAATTACAAATAACACAACATTTCATACATGATCATTTTTGACATGATATTTGTACATGACACAAACAAAAATTATTTCAACAACACGCCTTGTAAAACAGTAAGACATTATAATATTGTTTATCGGAACGAAGTTAGAAGTTGGCGTAGATTAACAATAGTATCAGGGACTGGGATAAGTAAATATCTAAGAACCTATGCATATTCTCTCTTTATCAAAATCAAATCTATTTCTTTTGAAATTCATTAATTTTTTCTTGAAATTAGTGGATATTGAATTTTTTTGAGTAAGATTTCAGGTAATTTGGAACAATGATATTGATAGTAATGATTCGGCGTTGTGTAACTCGCCAAAGAGACGAGCAGCAACATTACGCTACCAGTAAAAGGCATTGGGATGCAAACATTATAACAATGATGAAATGCATTAGACCATATTCGCGTTAAACGAAGCATTCTGATTAAAGTACAATGTAAGCGAAATTTGTTTATATTGATGAGTTTACGTTTGAGCGTTCCAAAAAAATGAGTGTATGTTGTAGATTTAGTTTACACATTCAATAGGCCAGATCTATTGTTACCACCATATGGTATCCGTGAATCATGCATGTTGACGATGTGTTTTCGATTCAAGGATATTAGAGAATTTCCGGAATCCTGGCGAGCTAAACACACGTATGCCACAGTTTTCCACCAAACTGAGTTAATATGACGCTTATATCGCCTACTTACAAAAGATTCATGTCTCGCTTTCGGAAGTAGGTCCTCAAATAAATGCGTGTTTTATATACTATGTCCGTGCTGTGTTTATAAGGAATCTGCCAATCGTGTGGATTAACTCGATTCCTTGAAGGTTGGATCATCAATCGTGACAAAACAATATTTCGGGTTAATTTTTAAGGCGGACATTAAAACACATTGTCTCTCGGAGCAATAAACATTCTCCGTTTGGGTTACAAATACATCTTCCCTTGATATCTTTTAAACATGATGTTGTTGAATAAATCGTTTTCGTTATTATCTTAATCAATTCAAACCTTACATACAATAATCAATTTAAGTCATACAAATATAAATGGTGATATAAATAAAAAGATCTGAAAATTTTAAATTGTCGATTTTGATGTTGTTTACTCTGATTAGCTGAAGACAAGTATATATTCCTTAATAGTTGAGCATTCATGTAATTTGTTAGGATATATCTCGAAAGAAATGGAAATGAAAAAAATATATATATAATTCTGAGATTGTCCAGTAAGAGGAAGAAATAAAATATTTTCTTGCGGTTGCCTAAAATAAATGTCTTGTTATTGCCTAATCAGTAATCATTTTGGCAAAAGAGACGATTATTAGAGCTTACCATGTGATGCCCGTGAGGGGGTGGGGTTCTGTCTCTCATCTGAATTCAGTGACAAAAATAAGCGAAAAGAGACTACATAAGACAAGTGTATTCAACCCTGTTCTCCAGACAGAGGAATCGTTTGCACTTGCCCGGCCTGCGTTATGTTAATATTAGTAAAATAAAAGGAAAACCTTGCACCTCTGCGAAGGAGAGCGTTAACATTGGATGTGGCTATGAACAGCCTGCATTGGCAGAAACCTTGGAATGAATAGTAAGCAAACTAAAGAATTTTCTGAAAGAATTCAGAAAGCAATATTTCATTTTTTAACAAACTTTTGACTTGTATATTAGCTTTACTCTGTTGAAGCTTTATTATTGTCCAGTCATGTATTTCTGGTGACAGCATAGTCAACATACAAAAATGAATAAACCAAGGCTTCCGCCAATAAATTTAGGAATTAAAAAAGGGTGCAAAGAAATGATAAGCAGCAGCTATGAAGCTATACAGGCAAATACAAACTATATATTCCTCTCCTATGAACAAAGCAAAAGCCTACTGTACAATATATAAATACAGTCGTAAGCTACCAAATATACAAAGCATTGATACGAGAGAAGCTCACTAAAATGAAATTAAGCAAATTAAGTTTTACCAAAGTATCAAAATAGTGTCTGGAAGATTTAATTTCAAAATGGGAGGTATAGCAGCTCAGCTTCCACACCAGCAAATTGCGACCAAGGCGTGTGTAATTAGATGGTTGTAATCTCAGTTAACAAAACGTAAATCTCCTCGACACAAACGGCAGTATACGGATATTCTTACTCTTGCCATTTCAAACATTTTGTTATTAACACATTGGGTGTGTTGTGTTTGAAAACAAGAATCACACGCTTATAAACTAATATTAATAAAACAACACCGAGTTTTGAAAAAAGCCCAAATCGACTTTTTGAACGCAGAAATAAGTAGTAGTGTAGTCAGATTTCAAATTAAGATGTCAAGGCTGTGTGTTAATGTTTTCAATGCCGCTAGCAGACACGTAACACGGGACAACAAAACTGAATAGAAAATACACAGAGATGATGAGTTGATCACTTACCGAGGATATCATCAGCAGTTGATGGTCGCAGCAGGGTGGAGAAGCCATAGCTTTTGAACGCCTGACTTTTGAGCACGTTGACTCCTGATAATAAAATTGTCAGAGGTCTCAATAAATTCTGGTGAATCCGTCAGCCGAACGGTGGTGTGATAGTTAGTGGTTCGTTCCTATAGGTAGGATAACATCCACCGACAGAAATACAAGTGGTCACGTTTCATCTAACACAATATCTTAAGTTTATTTGAGGACTGGGATAGTAATATTTTGAAATTCTCCGATCGTTTAAGCCACATTAAGGCAATTACAGAGAAGGTAAATGTCATAAAATGTTAGAGGCAGAATGTAATAATTTGACGAAATTTGGCTTAAGGGAGGTCGCAGTGCAAAGCAAATATCCACCACCAGATCAATAATATAGCAGTATAGGTTAGTCGTCATAGTAACACGCGGTGTTTATTTCCCGCACAATCGCGCCCAGCACACTTCTCGCGAGATTTTGATCAAATTTTCCCCGGGTACACACATTATATCTATCACAGTCACACCTATCATTCTTCAACAGACCAATACAATAGACTCAAATTTCATACATTCGCTATTCAATCAGCCTGTCACTTGAACCATATCAGCCTGTTTTTACTAAACTCTGTCAACTTCCTCTGCACCACGTCACAATTGTTCACACTTTCTCGCACCTAACATACTATTGCATATTGAACTGATTGCTGGAGAACTCTGATAACGACAATATAACAGTTTTGCCAAAACTTTAATCGATATTAGATTCGGTAAATCTGAAACGATTCCAATATCGATTAAAATTTCTTCCAATAACCTGTAACAGATGTATATTATTATCAAACACAATAACAAGGTCAAGTTTTTTAAATTCATATAACTTATTAAACTGCCATGACCAAGGAAAGGCACAGCCTCTATGTGGCCAAGAACTTTGTTCGAATGCAAAGCAATACAAAATGGATTGAAGTTCAATGAAAAATGATTAGCAAATGAGCAAATGCGGATGTTATTTTGGTTTGGCTCCTTTGCTCCCTGGCTAATGAGTTTGTTTGAAGAGTAGCAATGCTGTCTTTACATCTTGGTTGCCCTAATGTCAATTATTGTTTGAATACACGGCCGTCATATAAGTGAAATGCCTTTGCGAAATGCCCGTCATATAAGTGAAATGCCTTTGCGAAATGCCCTTAAGCACGGCGTAAAACACCAATCAATCAATCAATCAATCCATTGCTCTCTCCTCTGTAGTAAATAACTTATGCCATGGCGCAATGCATCAATCAACCATAGGTTACATATGGAACCAGCCATTTAAATTACTGCACCTATTTTGTTTCCCTATTGTTAAATAACTTGATCGATAAATCCTTGTAAGTCCGTTATACCAGCATGTGAGTGAACTACAGCTATGGACTTGGACGTCATGCCAGATGACGGGTTTCTTCCTTAATATCTTGATAAGCATAATGTATTTTGGTCCTAGGAAAAACCCCACTAGACGTCCAAATCTAACTGAATTTAAGATAAAAAAATATTGGAAAACTTACCAGCAAGTTGTTTAGTAAAGAATTAAAAAATAAATCTAATTTAATATGACATAGCTATAAGTTATTAAGAAACGCAACTTACTATTGATTGTGACCCCCAAGCACAGTGTCCACTCTCGAGGTATTATTTTACTATCCTGGTCCAAATCACAGAAATTCACAAAATTTTTAGCACATGTACGCGGTTTTATTAATTTTTTCACCATTCTTTTTAACGATCGCACTTCTTTTTTTCTCAATTTGTTATCCGAATTTTTGTCCAGTTGTGTGAATTTCCAATCTGCGACTCTTTTCTCGGGTGTATCCAAAACGGAATCTGTAGTACTCTTAGGCTGACCTGAAATAAAAAAAGTTTTTGGCATAAATCAATTCTCTAAATGTTTATGCATATTGTCACAAAATAAGACAAGGGGAATTTAGTAGATATTCCAAGAAAACATTATGTGCTTAAATAGATAAGATGCTGTGAATTTCTTCAGAAGTAGAATCCTACAATTTGAACATTTTACGATTTGAGTAACCATTCTTCATATTTTTTTTTACGGAAATATGACGGAAACGGTAATTGGTAACATAGCAAATGTCTTAAATGTAACAAATAGTCAGAATATAGTTAAACAGACCATAAATACGACTACAAGCCATCAAAAAAAAAAGACCTCTAAATAAGTATGCTTCAACCAACTTCTAAAACATCGCCAAAATATTGTATAATATCACTTGACCAGACTGTATTTTCATTATTTTGGGATAATACTTTCTTAGTTTTAACAGATTCTAGTAAAAAAATTGTGTAGACTGAAACCTACTCAGGAGTCGAACCGAAGACCTTAGGAGTTAGCCAGCAGTAAATGACAGCCAGGTAGACCACTCGACCACCGGCCGTCTACTATCGAGGAATACGAGGTACGATACGCTAACCACTGAACCAGTTGTCGAATCAATAAAACAAACTTACCATCTGTTGGTTTTAGAGATGTATTGACTATTCTGTTGTACTCTTCGGTAAACACTGCTATAAGACGTGCATTGAACTCTGAACGGTCTGTGGGACTGCAACCTGGAAATAAGAGAAGTCATATTAATATTGAGACGTATTCTATATTAAATATTGACTGTTTATAAACTTATAAAACGTGGAGAGTATATACGGCAGTGTATACCAACACTAACTGACACTAGTATAACCATAAAATATAAGGTGTTTTGATACTGCTGGAAAGTCAATCCAAGTGCAAACAGCATTACTAATCTTAAATAACTGCTCTTAGTCAGAGGGCAGGTCATAACTGTATAACACCTTGGAGAACATGATCAAAACTTTGGTGTTGAAATAGAAATAAAGAGGCTGATATCCTTCAAAGAATGATGATGTCAATATTTTATAGCTGAAAATCCGATTTTCAGCTATATTGATATCATAATTCTTATAGGGGCCCTATAATTCAGAATTGTTTGCCACTAATTCTCTACCCCAGTATTTCTCTTATAACTGCATGAACCATAGGGACAATTGGAAAATGATGGTATTTTGTTAAAAATCTGAATCAAATTTAACTTAAATAAGTGAATAATTTTGAAAAAACAAATATGACTAGTATTTTCGTTAGTTTTAGTTTGAACAAAATTGAGTTTGGCACAGCTTTACTCTGAGGGCCAAGATTTCGATTCCCGAACGTGTTTGAGTCAGCACAATGTTCTAAATCAGAATCTAAATCAGACAATGCTAAACAAACAGAACTGCTGTTGATCCATCAAGTCTGGTTTATTTTGATGCAATTTTATTCAAATTCAGAACGAGACTTAGCACGGTTTCTTACCTCTTCGTTTACCTTTTTTTATCCCTCGGGTGTTCTTAGGTTTTGCTGAAAACAAACAGAAAAATTTGAGGCAAAGTGACTGGATACATTAAGTAATGGAAAAGCAATAACAAGGAGTCCAGTTTCTTATTGTATCGCAGCTAAGAAAAATCAACACAATCAAAGCTCACCGTTGTATCACAAAACATAGCGCCAATGAACAGAAAAACGGATACAATATGGAACAAGAGCAGCACTATTTGTCTTTTCGTACCTCTGCCATGACA